>APFE031437554.1:0-159323 GCA_000404065.3 Pinus taeda
GAAATCCCATCACTTCAAATGGCTATCAAATTACTCCCAGCTACATCCGAAGAGGAGAAGCATTTATTATACTTAGCTCAATTAGATGAGACTCATCGTGATGCTGCATTGGCAATCAAGACTCATGCAAAATGAATGAAAGCTCAGTATGATAGAAATGTGACCCCTTGAAATTTTTTGGAAGGCGACCTAGTGCTATTATATGATCAAGCTAACGATAAACTAGGTGCTGGAAAATTTGTTCCTATGTGGCATGGGCCCTACATTGTCAAGTGAAAGCTAGCAAAGGGGGCATATGACCTAGTTGATTTTGACGGGCACTCTTTGGGTAAACCCAGAAATGGACTTTACCTAAAGAGGTATTACACTTAAATGCAGGGTATGGAGAATTTTTAGTTAGGTTAGGTTTCCTTTCTAGTTAGGTTTTCTTTCTAGCTGGTGTGTTTGTTAGTCTAGATAGTGTGCTTAGCTTAGAGAGTGTGTTTTTGTCATTATTCTAGCTTATCTTGGTTTTACTCTTGATATTTCAGATGTCGATGCCTCTCCAAAAGTACATTGGATTTGCTGATGGCGCTTGTCATAGTACATGGAATATCTCTTCCGCAGCTTGGGTTATCTATTCGCCCTCTGACGACTTAGTTTCTATGCATGGGGTGAGCCTCGGTCAAACAACAAACAACATTGCAGAATACAGTGCAGTGATTGAGTTATTGTCTGAATCTATTTCATTTGGATTCGACGTTTGATAGTGAGGTTAGATTCTGAACTCATTGTATTACAGCTTAATAGATTTTATGCCATTAGAAATCCTGTATTATTAAGATTGTTTTTGAGAGTGCGTCTCTTAGAACGTGAGTTTGATTACATTGAATATCAGCATATTCCAAGGTCTCTAAATACATTAGCAGATGCAATTGCTTCTCAAGTATTAGACATACATTTCAGATAATTGTAAATTTAAAAAACATTTCATCATACATGTGAACAAGATAAGTCGGTAAAATGATATATATATAGATAGAGTGTGTCAAAAAATATACATCGTCCTTGATCATAGGTTGAAAGACACCTTATGATCGGCAAAAATGATAAGTACAAAAAACCAAAATCTGACATGTGTCTACAAAGTGATCATCCAATCACTGGTGGTGATCTCTATAAGACACCACTGGACAAGCTACTCTACATAAGAACTTCCTAAAAGGTCCTCGGACTGCAACTACATAATGCTGAAGCCTGATAGGAATATCATCGATGGTCGTCTCCGGTATGTCTACCGTCAGACGCTCTAGATCCTACTCCAACTCAGCAAGCGTCTTTGCAGCTGCATCCTGAGGGCCCGGTAGCGGTGCAACTGGATGTCTCCTCTCAAAAGCCCGGAGATTGGCTGGATGCTGTGGACCTACGTCTGCATCTTGAAAAATTTTACTGTCAGTTTTGAAACGATGCTTAAAAAACAAAAATATAGATAATTTAAAACAAATGTGAAAAGTGAATATACCTCTGTCATCCCATTGTTCTCCCTGTGGAAGAACCATGTCCCGATCACCTCGAAAATCCATTCCGGCATAAGGAAAATCCTGAATGGCGAAGACTTGGTTCTCTAACCAATCAAAGTAGATCTTAGGAAAGCGGATGACCTTCTCTCCCTCATCAGGATGCCAGGCCATAACCGCAACCCATCTCATCAACTTAGGCTCCCGAGGAACCCCAACCCCAACTGTGAGCTGCTGTGGGATCAACATGGGAACTCTCTCTAAGGTGAAACTCACAACCAAAGCCCCATATCCAAAAGTCTTTGATTGTCTGTTCTTTGCCCTAGTGAACTGGCCCTTCATATTGGCCAGTACAGCATCGCACCAGTTGAAAATGGTGCCTCGGTAGTAATCTATCGCCATCCGCATCTGGTACCCGGTGGCTATGTGTAAAGCGGCTGCGCCGTAGATTCTGGTAACTGTGAATTCTATCACCATAAGTTCAGGCCGGGATATGAACTTGATTTCAATCCCCTTCTCCTGGTTCTGATTGTTACACCACTCTAGCCGGAGGCTAGCAAGGGATTGGCCACCCGCCCTAGTCCCGAATAGAGAAAAGTGTTCGCCCCTGTTGGGAAAACCAGTGAGAAAGTATATGTCGGAGGCCTCTATCTCGAGCTGGTGGCCTCCAATGTAAACACACTGATCCTGAATGTTCCATCTCTCGACCAGCCACTCTAGAAATGGCACCTGGGCCCTCATGCCAGGTATGACCCAGTATTTGTAAAGACCTCATGTTCTCAACGCATCAATGGTAGGTTGGTGATTCAGCGCAGCCGAATCAACATCTTCATGCTCTCTTTCACGCCAATCAAGCATGATGGGAAATCTACACACCAAGAAAAATGTATTAGAAACCATAAAATCAAAAATTGGTGGTTAAATTTGAAGTTTGGGGTTTGGGGGTGCGCTTTGCACGGGGTACGCACCCCGCCTTCAGAAGTAGAGCGTGGGTATGCACCTGGTCTGAAGGTAGGTTGCGTACCCCGACCTTTTTCCCTTTGAGGAAAAAGTCGGGGTACGCAGGTTACCCATGGGCCACCTGCGTACCCCGAGGAGTGCATCCTAAAACCCCAATGGCCCCAAAAAATCAAATAAGGCTAAAATTCAAATTCTAAATGGATGAAATTGAAGAGGAGGATGTTGTGGAATACTTGAAAGAGACGGTGCTCGATTCCGACGGTCGGATTCTCCGCAAAGTCCATGGGAAGTTTCTTGCCAAAAGCCATTTTCTCACCCTCAACAATAAAATGGTAAAAATGACATGGTAAAAAGTCTTTTTATAGGTTTTTTGGATGAATAAATACTTAATTTGTTTATTTTTCACCATGGAAGGACGTTTTTCAATGTATTTTTGCCTATCTTAAACAAGTATGAGTAATGTGTCATTTTTTGTGCAGGACGACGGGATTTTCAGGGAAACTTGTCATTTTTCACGAACCAAATATTAGAGTCATCTTTTAAGCCCTTTTCTGACTCCTAAAATATGAAAAGATTGCTGAGCGTTTCTTTTACACTTGTTAAAACGAAATTAAAAGACGGTCCCCTTATCGCCCTTTTCTGACCGTAAAAACAGGAAAAGAATGTCGGGTTTTTGTCGTTTCAAACTCGATACTGGAAATAAAATGACGTGTTTTTGATCACTTTTTACTTTTCAGGTCAAAGACACTAACTATGAAAGTACACCTTGGTCGCAAGATCAAGCGGTTCTCCTAGGTATTATTTTATACTTTTTCGGGCTTAGGAGACACAAATTTACGAAAAAGTCCAATCTGGAGTCTCCTTAAGTTTTTCAGACTCTCTAAACATGAAAAACACCGAGTTTCTCCTCTACTGGACTCGTTAAAATTTCACAGTAAAGGACCTGTTCTATTACAAACAGGAACAGACCACTCCTTCTTAGGGTTCGAATCAAAAACTAAGTTGAACGCATCCGAAGTATGAGGTTATAATCAAGCATATGTTATCCTCCTCAAGCTTGTAAAAAATAAAGAGGTACTTGCCAGAAATGGTGAGGGAAAAAGAGAGAAGAATGAGCCTATTTGATATCCTTTTGTCTAAGAAAAACCTTACTACCACTCTTGAACATGACACTTTTCATTCACTTGGGTTGGGAAATCCTTTGCCTCACAGTTGACCAAATCATTGAAATTATTTAGTCGGGTTCTGGGAATTAACTTTGAGTCATTCGTAACCAAGCCATCTATTGTGTCGTTATGTGTTCAAGAGGTCTGCAAACAAAACATTCAACTGCAAAATACCTATCATCCATTTTATCATCCTTGAGTTAGTCCTTACAGCAACATTTCTTCAACTTGAACTATGATTTCGTGTTGTGGGCTTGCTTGTGACGGGTCGCTTTCTATCGACATCAGCCCATTATCTAGAGAGTTGACTTAGAAATCGTCAGTACCTTGAAGTCTGTAAGCATCAATGGCAGATTTCTCGCCTTCGACGTCAGTTTTCATCATTGACTTGCAATCGAAGGATTCCATGAAATGTTTGACATCGACTCATTCATTCACATCTCATGGATTGTGCTGGGCACTTTAAGAACCATTGACATTACTGGTGGTCTCTCTCATGCTTGTTAACAGTTTACATCATTGATTAGTAATCAAGCGGTTTCTACCATGTTCGACATCGACTCATTTATTCGCATGGCTAGAATCGTACCAATTGGGGAAGTAGAGATGAAGACCCTGGATCTAGTTTCCACCATCCAGGCTGCGAGGAGTTTTGTATTCATTATATTGTAGACCAATTATAAACAGATGGCTGCATCCATACTGTGTCTACATGAGTCTATGGTTATGATGTATTATGGAATCATTCCTATATCAGAGTAGTTAGTCTGTTAGTTAAAGTTTTGATCTGAGTATGGGAATGCCTACCTCAGCGATGATATAATCTTATACATATATTTTGTGTTGAAAATTGCAGGTTCTGACCAGGCTCTCCACGAGATAATCCTTGGAATGATAAAGTACTTCACCCTTCCTAGATGATATAAAACCCTTATCTATTACAGGCTTCGCACTTTAGGGGGCAATCTGTTACACTAAAATTTGTCACCATGACTATCTGCAGCTAATATGGATCCATCAACAGTCATATTATCCTCCTTGTCAAGCCTTATACCTCTGCTCTCCATGTCAAACTTCAAGAAAGATAGAAAGTCATTAAAAACATGTTTATCTCTGGGTACGCAGGTTCTCTCTACCTTGCCTGCGTGTACGCATCCCAAGCTCATTGTACCTGCGTACTTGTACGCTCTGTAAGTCAAGGGATGGGTGCGTACTCCTGTAAAAGTCAAAAGGCGCGAGTTTCATCTTAAAAAAGTTACTTGTGGTCATTTCTAGAGCATTCTAGAAGATTGTTTGACGTGTATTGAGCGCCTCCAGATGGTTCATGCATCCCTATGAAAGAGGAACTTATCCCATCAAGAGAGGAGCTACCCCATCCAAAAGAGGGGCTTATCCCATTGATGTTGGACCTGATTAACTTCCTCTAGAACATTATAAATACAGGCATTGGGCCAGAGGAGGGGAGGTTGAAAAGCTGAACATTCCAAAGGGTAGATGCTGCTGGAATTAGGACTTCCTTGTAGAAGCTTGTGAGGAGAGATTCCCATCCTTTCTTGTTTCATTTGGAAGTGGGTGAGCTTATCAAAGTAAAGGAAAAATCTTGCTAGACCCTGGGAGGAACTTGTACAACACCAAGGCTCAGGTTGTAATGGTTTCTTTTGTTTCCTATTAATACAAATAAGTCCATTCTTCTCAACAATTTGTTATTAATGAGTTGTTTCATATACTCCTTGGTCTGTATTTTGAATATGTTTTATTTTATGAGATATTCAGGTGCTATTTAATCGTTTGATTTTTAGTGAATGCAGGTTTCGAAGTGAAGGAGGAGCTCATCTGGATCGACGAGGCTGGACTACTACAACAGCGTTGGACTACAGGTAGGATCTAAAACACTTGATTTCTTGTGTGATAAATGCATGTTTAGAGAAGGATTGCTCTTAATTGTCTTGTTTGTCACTAGAAAGTCTTAGGCTTCTAGGGAGGTTGGTTTTGTCCGCAAGATTAACTCTTTCCGCATGAAAGCTATACAGAAAAACAAACCTTCATGCACTCACTACAAGAAGGATGGACATGATGGTGAACATTGTTGATCTTTGCATCTAGAGCTGAAACCCAAGAACTTCGATGGAAAGAAGAAGAATCCTACTGCTGCTATTCAAAAGGATTTGGGGTCAGAATCATGTGATGAAACAATAATCACAACCACAAGTATAAAAGCTGAAAATTATGAAGCATCTACTAGTAATTCTGCACAAACTATTGATAATGAATAAAATGAGAGGAAAAGACATGAGATTTTTCATATTATTCCAAGCATCAAAATATTGATACTTTATTTGATAGTGGATCACAAGTAAACTTGATTTCTGAAGCAATTGTAAAAAAGTTGGAATTACTAACCACACCTCACAAAAAGCCATATCCATTAGGTTGGGTATGTGATAAATCAAAGCTACAAGTGACTAGGCAATGTAAACTTAGGTTTTCTATTGGGTCAGCATTTGTAGATGAGGTTGAGTTAGATATAATTCCCTTAGATATATGTGGTATTGTTTTAGGAAGTCCTTACTTGTATGATAGAAAACCCATTTTCTATAGAGATAAAAATAAGTATCAACTGACCAAAGATGGAATAGAATATATTGTAAGAGCTCATAAACTCAAAAATAATTACACTCTCATAAACTCAAGGCAGATGAAAAGAATTGTAAATTCATGCAAGATATTTTTACTAATGGTTGTAAAGGAAAAGAACCCTGATAAAACCAATATATTTGAGGGTTTTGATGCTAAATAGAAAGCTGATTTAGAAGAAGTTGTTTTAGAATATGATATCCTATTTCAAGAACCTAAAGGTCTGCCACCCAAAAGGGAAATTGTACATGATATTCATTTGCAGCAAGATGCTCCATTGCCTAACATCAAAATGTATAGGTTATCCGCTTTAGAGAATGCAGAGATCAAGAATAAGGTACAAAAGTTGCTCGAGAAAGGGTTCACAAGAGCAATCACATCACCATGTGGATCTCCAATCGTGTTGGTGAGGAAGAAAGATGGTTTGTGGAGGATGTGCATTGATTACAGAGAACTGAATAAAATAACGATCAAGAATCGTTATATTCTTCCTCACATTGATGACCTATTAGATCAACTAAAATAAGCAGACTACTTTTCCAAGATGGACTTGCGTAGTGGATATCATTATGTCAAAGTAGCAAAATAAGATGCATGGAAGACTGCTTTCAAAACAAAGCAAGGGTTGTATGAATGGATGGTTATGCCTTTTGGCTTAACTAATGCTCCTTCCTCTTTCATGAGAGTTATGAATGATGTACTCAGGCCTTTTATTGATGATTTTGTAATTTAATATTTAGGTGACATTCTTGTTTTCAGTAAAACATGGGAAGAACATTTGAAGCATGTAAAGCAGACTCTAGATGTTTTGAAAAAAAATCTCTATGTTAAGTTATCAAAATGTGAATTTGGCAAAACATCTTTAAATTATTTGGGTCATATTGTAGGGGGTGGTGAATTAAAGATAGATCCCTCTAAGGTGGAATTCATTGTGAACTGGCCTAAACCCAAATCTGCTACAAAAGTTAGGAGCTTCCTAGGAGCATCACAATATTGGAGAAAGTTTATTGCTAACTTTTCCTTGATTGTAACTTCCTTACATGCTTTAACAAGATTGAAGAAAGTATTTTAATGGGGAGGAAAATAGAAGAAAGGCTTCGACACCTTGAAAGAAAAAATTAGTACATCACCAATACTAGCACTGCCAGATCTTCAATGACCATTTGAGATTGAAATAGATGCCAGTGACTATGCCATGGGAGCAATGTTAATGCAACATGGTAAACCCATATGTTATCATTCTGAGACATTTAATTCTGTAGTAGTTAATTATCCCACATATGGTAAGGAATTGAAGGCATTAGTACAGAGTATGAAAAAGTGGAAACATTACTTAATGGGCAAATAAGCAATCATTGATATTGATCATCAACCGCTTCAATATTGGCACTCACAAACTAAATTGCAGCGATCAAGACACTATAGGTGGATGAGTTTTCTATATTAGTTTCATTTTGTCATCAGATATAAGAAATGCATACACAATAAAGTTCTAGATATGTTGTCGACACCAATCAAAAATGCATCTACTATACTTAAGCATAACATAGTAATGCATGAAAGCTACATCGAACAATATGCTCAAGATATAGATTTTAAAGATGTATATGCAACTTTAAGTCATGGCAAACAAGTAGAAGAATTGGATTATTATGTTAAGGACCAACTCTTGTATCATTTGGGAGAGTTATGCATTCCACACACTGAAAGAGTTAACATAATTCAGGAAGCGCAAACTTCTCTTATATCAAGTCATTTCGGTGTAAGTAAAATAGTTGCACAGTTGCAAAGGTTTTTCTATTGGCCAAGAATGCATGAAACAGTTTCTAGATATATTAAATGGTGTACCATGTGTGCTAAAAGCAAGCCCAGCAATAGAAAATTAGGCTTTTACACTCCACTTCCAGTTCCTTCTTGTCCTTGGGAAAGTGTTTCCATGGACTTTGTTGGGGGATTTCCAAAATCTAGAAAGGGTCATGACTATTTCTATGTTATTGTGGACAGGTTCAGCAAAATGTGTATTTAATACCTTGTAATAAGTAGATTACAGCTGAACAAACAACTAAGTTGTTCTTTCAGCATGTCTGGGTTCATTTTGGGTTGCCCACTTCCATTGTATGTGATCGAGATTCCTGATTTGTTGGGAATTTTTGGTCATGTCTGTAGGAATTAATGGACACCAGACTGAAGAAGAGCACAACCTTTCATCCACAAATAGATGGAAAAACAAAGGTCGTGAATAGGACAGTGATCCAGTTGCTCAGGGGCTATTGCAACAAGCATCCCAAGCTTTTGGATGAACATTTATGTTATGTGAAACATGCTTAAAACTGTGCCAAGCACTCTTCTACACAGAGATCTCCTTTTGAGATTTTTTTTGGTTTTACACCAAGGTCTCCCTTGGATTTTGTCTTTGAAAAGGACATAGCATTTGATGGACATAGTGATGTGGACAAAGCAACCAAGTTCATTGAATAGATCCAAGAAATTCACTAGGCAGTGTAGAAACAACTGGAAAAGAGCCAGGCCAAGTACAAGGCTAGGCATGATAAGCATCAGATGGAGCATAGCTTCCAAGTTGGTGTTCAAGTTTGGCTGTATATCAGCAAAGACAGAATGCAAGGTGAAGGAAAGAAGTTGAAGCCAATAAGGTATGGGCCTTTCAAGATACTTGAGAAAATTGGCGAGAACGCTTTTCGCCTTGATTTTCCAGCTACATGCACATCTATTCAGTGGTTAATGTAGAAAATTTGATACTGTTTGAACCTTAATTAATTGAAGATCCCGAAGAGAAAAGTCAGTTGCCTTCTATTGATGATCTATTTCCTGAATATGTCAATGAGTTGTAGGAAGATACAGTTCTGGACAGGAAGGTGGGAACTATGCAAAGACGGGATGTTGAGTACCTTAGAATCAGGCTCAAAGGTTCAAACTAAGCAGTGCACGATGGGTGGAATTTGGACAAGTGAGGAAGTTGTATCCTCACTTGATCGATGCTTGAAAACCAAGTTTTGGTGGTCCAGAAGCTTTTTGAGTGGGAAGGCGTGATCCAAAATGGATCCAAAACACCCTCTAAGTCTTCAAAATCCAAGAAACCACTACAAAATAAGAAGTTTTAGAAATATCGGATTACAATATCGAGAGGAAAAAACACAAAGAAATGACCAAAAGTGGAGCTATCAGCAGCTTGGATAGTGATGCATAAGAGTCGTCGAATCTGGCCATTCAACGGTCCATATTTGATCGGAAAATCGCAATCGGTGGTGGCAGGTGGAGGCTATCAGAGGTTACTACATGGAATATGCAACAACGATCAGCGGGGTCAACGAGGATTGTTGATCAAGCGTGCAAATCGACGGCCCAAGTTGCATCGCAATATCACGTCGAAAAACCAAAGTGGAGTGCTTTCCAAACGGCCCGGGGGTATATGCGATATGCGATTGCGATCAATCGCATCACAATATTGCATCTGAGCTACACAGAAGAGCGGGGCTATATATATATATATATATATATATGAGTTGTGATAGTCGGACCAGATAGAGATATAAATGATATACCATATATTTTGAGTTCCGTAAAATGGCATCTTGCTATGTATTTTCGCGTTTTCGTTAAATAAACAAGAAGTGAAAGGAATGGACCAATGTGATGAAACCGGACCCGAAAGGGTTTATGATTGCATATGTATAATATTTCAAGTCTGCATAAAGCCATTTTGGTGATATTTTCAGTGTTTTTAATGTATTTTAAAATACAAAGGGAAACCATAGAATGGGCACTTGCGACATACGATTCCAGGCAGACCCGATAGGAGTTTAAAGTGGATTTAATGACTTTTGAAGTCCAAAAAATTGTGTTTTGGTGGATTTTTCCTGTCTTTGATTGTATGTCTCTATGTAAATAAATAATGACTATTTCAGGGATTTCGAAGGCCCGATGGACTCTTCTATTGCAGAACAGGTGGCCACCTCCCCTAAAGGCATTATGCTATGATTGCTAATGCTCAGAATGGG
This sequence comes from Pinus taeda, assembly GCA_000404065.3. NCBI lineage: Eukaryota > Viridiplantae > Streptophyta > Pinopsida > Pinales > Pinaceae > Pinus > Pinus taeda. The sequence continues at coordinate 10,273 of APFE031437554.1, forward strand.
AATTCAAGCAGACAGGGGCTGGGAGCTAGAGAGCCCGAGAAGCGGAAACGAATGGATAGCGCCAAATTTCTTTAAAGCCACAGACTGACAGAGACAAAAAAAAACAGCACTAAGACAAATTTAAAATAGAGACAAAGAGTGAAAAGAAAGAGTCTGTTTGCTCAGAGAGGCTTGAGGGATTCAAGAAAAACTCTTGTTGTTTGCATCTGTTGTGTTGAGACTCAATTTGTGCTTAGAATTTGTAAAACTATGCTATGTGTGTTTGTCTATTATGCTTCATTACTGCTCATTGTCTGTGTTATTCACAACCTTGTCGACCCATTGCACTAAGTAATGTAGGCAAGTCCATACACGAGTCTGAAATACCTTAATATTGATCTAAGATCTCATTTATAGATCAATTCACCAATGAAATTCTCACAATTCTATTTTGTTGAAAATATAACAGACTTATGTAAATCATACTAGCAAGCTATTAATATGAAAACAATCCCAAATTTAGAATCAGGATCTATGAAACATAATAGAAGTTAAGGCTTTAAGTGATGAATATTACTTCTAATCATTATTAGGCTTATTTAGAGATGTTTTTAAGATTGTTTAGGGATATTAGAATTTGATAACACCACTGTTATATTAGCTTCAAGTCTTATCATTTAGGACAAATCATCAAAAGAGAGAGGACTAGAGAGATCAAACCCTTAAGGCCTAGAGGTCTTGCTCCACTATCAAGTAAGCTTGAGGTACCAAATGAAGAATATTGATTGTGATTTAGCCTTTGAATACCTGCAACCACAAAATTGTTAGTTTGAAAACAAGGAAGAAGGTCACTAACCCCCATGGCCAAGACAAGATGAGCCTCTTCGGCTAGTGACTAAGCCCAATGACTTCAAAATAATGACTTGATACCTACAAAAGGTGTAATACCACTAAAAACACAAGAATTAGCCTCGAAAAATATTTTAAATACTAACTTAAGCAAACAACTAGGATTTATAGGCCCTTTAGGGTTGCGGCTAGGGCTAGAATCCCTAAAATCAATTGTAGCTAGGTCAAAATGTGGCATTGAGGTTGATGGCTAGGCCACCAAAGGCTTGGAAGATGAAACAAATGATTTTAAGACCTTGAAAACCTTATCCAATGGATAGTGAGCTTGTAAAACCAAAATTACTCCACTATATGAGAAAAATATAATGAGGAATCATTGTAAACCCTTGCCAAAATTCATTGCAAGCCTGAAAAATAAAATATTAGATTTGAAACTACTTGAAAAAATGGAATTCAAGGCCTTCTAAGGCTTTGGCCTAGGCTTAGAGGCCTACTCCAGCTTGCGTCCCTCTTGGATAGGCCGAATGGAGGCCACGATTAGGGATTTTAGCCCTCTATTCCCTATGGCTAGGCCAGAAATTACTCTAGCCCTGATAGCTAGGTCAATCTAGCCTTAAAACCCTAAAAAATTACCAAGAATAACCTCAAATTTGAGAATCCACCTGTAAAACAACTTCAAAAACTAATTTTCTGAAGAAAAACCCCAGTTGCAGCAGCAAAAAATCCCTCTAGGGCAAGTGGCTTCCTCAAGGAGGTTGGATGTTGCAAAATTAGGACTTGGGTTTTGTATATCTTGGTCTCCAGACCCTAGATCAACCCTCAAAAGGTGAACGAATTACTTATTTGGGCTGGACAACTCCTCTTTACGGTGAATACACCTCCAAACCCTAGTTTTCTAAGCTAGGTGAGGGTTAGGACATTCACACTTGAATTTGTCTTCAAATATTTAGTCCTTTAGCACCTACAAGATGAATAAATAGAGCTTGAGATACAAGATCTATAAAAATCTAAAATAAAACCCCAAGCTTATTATTTACAAGTGAGAAAAATAATTTAGAAGGGTTAGAAATCATTTATAAAATTATCTATAATAAGTTACAAGAGAAAATATGCTCTAGTTAGTAAATAATTCATTAATAGCCTAATAATAAAATTTGCAATATAATTTGATGGAAATGGTTTTATTTTTAATGCACAAACCTAAACTCTACTAAACAAATTCGTCAGATAAGCTCAAGGTCCAAAAGAAATGCAATCACCTTAAAGTCCATGTACTTGCGTCATACTCAAGGGTTGAATATTGGATGATCTCTTCACATAAGATGGATTATTCGTCTGAGAAGGGCTCAATTCACATAAGTCTGGAGACCTAGAGATATCTGCTATATTTGTTGGATTTGATTTGCTTACTCTAACCTATTACCTATAGAAAGATACTTGTGCTAATGGATAATCCAAAAACAAGCTATGGAACAATAATCTCTAGTTAGAAATTTAGAGCATTAAGCTTAATTCAACACATACCATGAATCATCAAGAAAGAAAACACCTTGAATTGAAACCCCAAAGTATTTATTAATGTAGAACTTTGAGTAGAGCTTAGCTCGGTACAGAAGATTTTCAACACCATTGAAGTTACAATGATGAGCTTGAAAGCTTCCTTATATGGAAAATGAAAGGGATCGACTGCTACAAGTGGAAAATAATGGCTAGCTCTTTTATCCATGGCTTGATCCTCATCTAAAAAATTTGAACCCTTGATTAGATAGCACAAATCTCCAAAATAATTTGATTTTACTTGTTCATTGTACTAGAGGGGTCCAACTTTGACTTTTGGACCATGGAGGACCTCCAAAAAATAGAATTGTCATTACTTGTGCAAAATAATTCTTTGCTAGGTCCAAAAACTTCAAACTACTAGAAAAATGGTCTTTTTACCCCCAATGATTTTTTGGACTTTGTCCTTCTGCCTTGTAAATGAGGCATTTTACCTTTGAATTTCATTTTTCTTTTCAAAATAACGTCAAATAATTTTTTTGATAATTCTTCCACTTTGAGGGTAATTAATTTTCCCCTTTTTTTTAGTTTTTGGATAATTTTTTGGCTAATTTAATTTTTATTTTTTTCATAAATTAAAATTAAAAAGACTCAAGAGGGATTGATTATTTTTCCACCCTCTAAATGTGTATAAAAATATTTTAGTAATGGTTTTCTAATTATGAGGAACCATTCACCAAAAATATTTCCTAGATAGCACTTTTACATCAAAATATTACAATATCAACCCTTAGAAGGGGAAATACACATAGATATAGACTCTTGAGATTGAACCAAATTTTGCGATAAGACACATGATCTAGTATGAAAATTAAATAAGCTCGGTAAAAATTATGACTCACCTAAAACCTTGTTAATAAGTTCCACTCTAGCTTTGGGGTATATCTGGGAGAAAAAACTTTGCCAATTATCCATGTTTACAAACACATATAGTTTGGGGAGGTTAGAAAACTCCCTAGAATGAAACCCTTTGAGAAGAATCATAGGCTCACATAGGTGTTATTACATGGGTTAATAGTCATACTAGAATAATTTTTATAATATAATAGTAGAATTTTGGATTACAATGATAAAACTGAAGCTGAATGATGACAATGATCTTGACAAAAATTTGTCCACACTTTTGTACTCTGTCTCTTGGAACTGTTGACATGTACATGGTAAAGATATGGCTCTACTTGGGGATACGTTGCTTTAGTTAAGTAATGTGAGAATCCAGAATATGCATCCAAGAAAACAAAATGACATCAGGTAGATATCCATTCTAATACATATCAAAGTCATCACATATATTATCAACTGCTCGAATAGAAATATTATTCTAACAATGAAATCTAAAAACAAATTTATGAAATGAAAAACTATTCTAATGAAAAAAACAAACCCAATCTAAGAGAATAGGGTTAAATATATAATACAAAAGATGCCCCATGGCATCAAATGTATTCAATAAAGTGCATGTTTAGAATTTGTTGAATTTCAGGTATATCCATGGGTTTCTTTTCTGATGTGCAATGCTGGATTCTGAAGATGCTAGGACTCTGACTTATTTGAATATCATGTTGTTCCCAACCATTAGATGTGTCAAATTTCTTCCTTCGTCTTTTTTCTTTTCACTTTTCTTCCTGGTGGGCTGTGACGCTAATAATCCAACCAATGTTTATTTTCTATATTGAAAATGCTCGAATGAAATATTTGAATTATTTGAGGCATGCCCAATTTTACTCTAAATATATTCCATCAAGGGTGACACATAAGTCCCAAAGTACTATTATTTACCTCTATAACTTGACGTTTCTTTGTCTCTTTTCTATCTATGACATTTACAATAACCCCCTTTCAATGGGGCTAGTTACCTATTCGTAATGATATGGGAAATGCTTCAGTAGATTGGGAGGCTTGTGGTTTGTTGAAATTTATTTATGCTTGTCTTCTGGATCCTCTGGTTTGAGTTGGAGCTCCCAAACCTATGATTTTTCCATCTATTGTAGTTTACTATGAAGAGTGATTTGTTCAGCTTTCATGGTAGTCATTTTTCGGTGTGCTTTGACTCTATTATTTTCAGTCGCTAAATTTGATTGGCCTCCATGTACTTTATCATTTTGTTATGATTTACTTGAATAGAACTCATTCCTTTCTCATGATTTTCTTTCATGGTTCTCAACTCCTCAACATGCTTTTCTTCTATGGCTAACAACCTGGTGTGCACGGATCTCATTTCCTTGGCGTGATCTGCCATTAATCTCTCTTGATTGAGGTTCATCTCTTTAAGCACTTGACTTAATTCCTTGATAATATGCTTGTTATTTTCCCTTTCATGATCTTCTATAAGAAATTGATGCTTGTTATCAACAATATGAATTTGGTCATTTGTCCCACTTTCCCCTTTCTTCGTATTGTAAATGGAACAAGGAAAATCACTTTGATTTTCATATCTATTTTTGAAATAATTAATGATAACTTGCAGAGAATCAAAAGAATTGTTAGGAAAATAATAAAACCTATTCTGAGCATCATCTTCCAAAGAAAGGACAAAGAGTCTTATCTTGATGTCTTTGTGACTATAACACGCAGAGCTGCATCATCTTTCCACACAAAGGCTAAACTTCTTGAGGTGCTTTCTAGCAGTGATTGCATGTATACCTTGAAAAGAAGGAAAATTATCAATGGCCTTCTCTAGAATATCATGAGGATAGCCTTGAATATTAGTAAATCACAAGGGTTGAATAAGTCATTCATGATGACTTTCTCAAGGGGAAAAGGGAGCTAATGGGTATCAAAAAGAGATCATTGTTAAAGAAAAACAAGAAGACTACAAGAAGCGATCTTCTAATAGAAATTATTGCAAAACATGAAATAAGTGGAGTCACCACTTGAACATGAATATAAATATAAAATCCAAAAGGAAAAAAATTAAAAGTTAGTCAAGAACTAGGAACTGGAAAAAAATTTATCCCCGCAATGGCACAATAAAATGTTATCGCTAAAATTGGACATGGAACTGCAACAATGCTCAGGGTGGGGGTTGTCACTTTGATCCCTGCCCTCTCCGTTTAAGTTGTCTACTAGTTGTAGACTAAGGGGGGTAGTCCCTATGGATGATGAGATGAACTACTTGTTGGAAACCAACAAGTAAAGGAGACATGAATTAATGGCCTAGAAACTTGGATAAAATTAATAGGAAGTATGGTTATTAAGGATCACTTGATTATAATTATTGAGATTGTTAATTAGAGACCAACGCTTTCAAAATTGATTACTTGCACAATTTTAATTAGAATTCCAGGTCACTAGCTGAACAGTTGATGTAATATGAAAATTATATCCTATATGAAGTGCATGACTAGATCTATGTGAGATGCAAGCCCTTGGTTACTTTTAATTATATGCCTAATCTAGATTTATCCTTCTTCTCAATGAGTTTGGAACTAGTCAAGAATGAAAGTTGTATAGCGAAGTCCAAAGGAAGGAGGCTAGGGGCTCATTAACAATACCTCCTATGGAGTTCTAACCACTCGACTGCCTCCATTCCTACAAGGGATTGCCCACAAGATAACTACAAGGCCACCATTTTAATTGTAGATGAGGGTCTAAAATTTGAAAATTGTTTGAAGAATGTGGTCATATCTTCTTACAACCAAGCTTATTCTTGGAGGTATATTTTATAAATGTGCAATTCTAACTTAGGATGAAATACAAGATATGGGTGGTAGATTCAATGATATTATTTAGAGAATTAAGTACTCTAACATGAAATCAAAATTCTCACAGTGACATTCAACACAAGATAACACGATAAACTAAAGTAATCACTTATTTAACATTTATATAAATGAAGCAACATGAAACTAGTGATTCCAATTAGACAAGATTATCAATTTCAAACCTATCAATATGTCAACGAGATCTTATCTTATGAATAGAAATATTATTCAGTGTCTAGGTGCAATAGCAAGATATCACTTAGATTATAAGCTAATTAGATAACTATAGTAACAATAACCAATAAACACAATATGATATTGCTAACAGTGTTCACCAATGAATGCTAGATACACAATGCAATGATACAAGCTGCAAGATGGAAAGAGACCACTTACTATTTTGGTAATGACAACGTAGGAATGTAAGAGGAAATTCAATGCAAGAATTACATGATGAATTCACCAATGAACTTATTACAATTCTATTTATTTGAAACTATATCTGACTTATGTAAATCAAACCAACAAGCTATTAATCTAAAATAGTCCCAAATTTTGAATGAGAAGTTAGGAAACATAATAGAAATTAAGCCTTTAAGTGATGAGTGTCACTTCATATCATCATTAGGAATATTTAGATATGTGTTTAAGCTTATTTAGGGTGATTAGAATTTTATTATGCAACTTTTATATTAGCTTCATATACGATCATTTAGGAGGACCATCAAAAGAGAGAGCGATAGAGAGATGAAACCATGAAGGCCTAAAGGCCTTGCTCCAATATCACGTAAGCTTGAGTTGAGATAAGCTTAAGGTACCAAATGAACAATCTTGACCAAGATTTAGCATTTTAACTCATGCAACCACAAAATTATTAGTTTGAAAACAAGGAATAAGGTCACCAAACCCCACAACCAAGACAAGATGAGATTCTTAGGCTAGCAGCTAAGAAAAATGATTTTAAAATGATAACGTGAGGCCTCGAAAATGTATAATACCCTTGCAAACATAATAAGTAGCCTTGAAAAATATTTTAAATATCAAGTTAAGCAAAATTCTAGGGTTTAGAGACCCTATAGGACTACTGCTAGGGCTAGAAGCACTAGAAACCTTATGGTTAGGTCAAAAGGTGGCCTTGAGGCTAACAGATAAGCCTCCAAGGGACTAGAAGATGAAACAAATGATTTTAATCCCTTGAAACCATCCTATAATGTATAGAGAGATTGCAAAACCCATATTAATACACTAGATGAAAGAAATATGATAAGAAATCATTATAAACCCTTGCCAAAATTCACTGCAGACTTGCAAAACAAAATACTGGACTTGAAAGTACTTGAAAAAATGGAATTTGAGGCCTTTTAGGCTGCGAGCTAGTCTTATATGCCTAATTAGGCATGTGTTCCTCTTGGGTAGGCTGAATAGAGGCCACGACTAGGGATTTTAGCTGTCCAATCCTTGCGACTATGCCAAAAATGGCCTATAACCCTTGCGAATAGGATAATCTAATCTTCAAACCCTGAAAAATGTCCAAAAATGACCTCAAACTTTGGAATCAACCTGTAAAACAACCTAAAAAAATAATTTGCTCAAGAAAAACCCCAGTTGTAGTAGTAGAAAATCCCTCTAGGGTTAGCGCATGGGGACTTCACTCAATGAACCTCTGACATATCATGTGTGTTCATGGCATATTAAAAAATACCCTTAATTTGACTACATATTGGAAAATACCTCTAAAAATCACATTATTTAACCCCCTACTAATATGAACCCAATACACTTTCCCAATTTATAAAAGCCCTACATTCCCTAGATATTGTACATATCAATTTTGTTATTAACAATTTTATACCCCTTTATATTTTTTCATTAAATTTGAGCTCCACTTTTTGTAGCTGCCAATATAAAAACCCTTTTACCCCTATTATATGCTTAGTATATTATGTAATTATTTCCTCAATAGATATACCCCCATCTGAATGCACGTGGTATTGTATTTCTCCCCTAATGAATCCCCTGAGGGTTAGCGACTTCCTCAAGGAGGTTGGATGATGTAAAATTAGAACTTTGTTCTTGTATATCTTGGTCTCCAAACCCTAGATCAACCCTAAAAAGGTGAATGACTTTCTTCTTTGGGCTGGAAGAATCTCCGTTTAGGATAAATACCCCTCCATATCCTAGTTGTCTAGGATAGGTGAGGGTTAGGACCTTCACACTTGAATTTGTCTTCAAATATTTAGTCCTTTGGCACCTACAAGATGAATAAATAGAGTACAAGATATAAGGTCTATAAAAAAGTAAAATAAAACCCCAAAATTATTATTTACAAGTGAAAAAAAAAATAATTTACAAGGTTTAGAAATAATTTACAAATTATCTACAATAATTTATAAGAGAAAATAAGCTCTATTTATCAAATAAAATGCAATCACCTTGAATTCCATGTACTTGGGTCATACCCAAGGCCTAAATATCTAATGATATCTACACGTAAGTTAGATTATTAGTCCCAGAGGGGCTCGATTCAAACAAGAAGTCTAGAGACCTAGAGATACCTATTAAATATGCTAGATTTGATGTTTTTACCTTAAACTATTACTTAAAGAAAGATACATGTGGTAATAGATAATCCAACAACTATCTATGGAACAATAATCTCCAGTTAAAAATTTAGAGCATTAAACTTTATTCAACAGATACCATGAATCATCAAGTGATAAAACACCTTGAATTGAAACTTCAAAGTCTCTATTAATTTAGAAATTTGAGCATAGCTTAGCTCTGTACAAAATATTTTTGACATTTTTGAAGCTACAATGAGGAGCTTGAAAGATTCCCAGTGTCATTGTAATAACAGCCCTCTAAAAAAATTTTGTAAGTCAATTTCATAGCCTACATGAACTGTCATTTCAAGCCCCCTACTATCATCATGTTTTTTGACTTGTTATTTTTGTGTTTTCTCCTAGTGTTTCATCCTCCTAAGGCATGTTTCTTAAGTGTCATCATCTAACCCTTAGAAGCGCTTATGTTATCTAGTCCATGGTTAGGTGAACCCATGACTTATCACAACATAGAAAATCACTAAAAAGAAAACAAAATGCAAACAACAGTAAGAAAGTGATATTTAAGGACAAAGCACACACCAAGTTGATGAAGGCATGTGCTTGTGGTGGGCGCACTCCTTTAGGTTGAATAAAAGTGTCGTCCTTGAGTGCAGTCCTTCATGTTGAGCAAGTGCACCCTCCTTGAGCCCACTCCTTCATGTTGAAGACATGCAATCTTCCTAGATGCATGTATGAGCTCCTTCTTTGCATGTGGCTGCACTCCTAGAGATTAGGGGCCCACTTAACTCCCCCTTAACTAATCCTTTCAGTGGTCGACAAGTGGAAATCATGCATGAGACTATTTTTCATGTAATATAATTTAAATTAACCTATTCAATCATTAATTTTCATAATCATTTTGATCTAGGTTGGGTAAAAAACTGTGGATCAAGGAACTATTCATCAACCTACATTACAAGTAATTTTTTCATGTCGAATCTATTCATTTCCTTTCATGATTTCACTATCAATATTACTTTTATTGATCGTGTTTCTTTGTTTTTCAATTTATTTACTGGAATTTCTATTCAATATTGATTTTACAAGAGTCAATTTGTTGTCGCATGCTGAGACTCTGCATATTCCTAAACCTTTCACATTCCACCTTGATTACGATAGAATCCATATAACCTTGCAGATACTTATTCTTCTTATTCCTATCATGAAATCTTACTGTCAAAGTTGTTTTTGAGATTTCTTTAGGCATTATGCACTTTTGGAACTCGAAGCTCGATCATCCTTGAAAATTGCACCCAAACCAATCAAGTTTCCCTCTTGAGCACACTCCTTCATCACAAAGAACTGCACCCTCCCTTGAGCGCATGAATGCACCACAAAGATTTGAATGATTTTCCTTCATCCCTTTGGAATGCACCAGTGTGCCCCCCTTTTCTTTGAGTACATGATTTTACCCTAAAGGATGGAAGGATTCAATACATGTTCCTTCATCCCATCAGAGTGTACCAATGGGCCCTTTCTGTGTCCTTGAGTGCATGAGCAGATTTTGAATTCCTAAAGGCCTGACAACTCACCCCTTTGTCCTTTCAAAGTGAACTAGTGTGCCCTTGATGGTTTAATTCTATTTCTTGAGAACATGAGTGCACTACAAAGCCTTGAATGATCCTTGACTCTCCTTCATGCTTCAAAAGTGCTCCCTCCTAGTTTACATGCCTATTTTCTTATGCTTGCAAGTTATTTTATACTTTCATTGATAGATTTTCATGATCAGTTACATTTTATGTCTCTTTGTACATGATTTATGAGATATTGTTGCATAGTGAGGTTACATTAAGCTAATCTTGTCATTATGAGTCTATTTCCATGAACATGTGTTTGATCTACAAGTATAATCAAACTTTCATCATATTTCAGAGTCATGCCTCCCTCTACACGTAAAGTGGCCTCCAAGGAATCTTCAGAGGAAAGCATTGAGGAAGCAGTTGAAATAAAAAAGTTGACCATTCACATTTATGTAGACACAGAATTCTTCATTGATAAGTCCACCGAGTTCACATGGGGCAGTATAAAAGACACATTTATTTAGAATAGGTTCATTGAGAACTTGGAAGATGTTTAAGCATTCATCAATATTAAGAGGTCCATAATGCATAAGATCACATGCAGATTCCCTATCATCGCTTGTGCATATGTGATTGAGAGGATTGTCACACACATGGATGACTCTCATCTTGTGCTTCGTAGTGAGAGTGGTGGTCAACTTGACCCCTATTATAGACAAGATATGAAGACATACTACTAGATGGTCAGGCCCATAAAATATGAAAACGCTGACTTTTACACCAGATGTGTCGATCTTGACATAAATGCCATCATAAAATGATGGTGTCAAGAACCCACTAAGTTTTGCCATCGCCCATCCACAGTCTATTCAATTAAGATTCGCATGGATGTCTATCATCATCTGATAGCCATATCTTGTTGGTTACATGGGTGCAAGAATGATGAGGTGTTTGAGAAAAACTAGATATATATGCTCAATATGGTGGTATCCCATAGTAAATCCTTTAATTGGGAATATATATTGTTATTTTAGTTGCAGTTTCATGTGGGACACGAAAAATCATCTTTAAGGGTGAACTAAGCACCAAAATTCTATATGTTTTCATTTCTTTTGGATGGAATTTGTGCACAATATCCTTTTCCAACATTGTACTGGAACTGGACCCCAGAGGACAAGTTTTTTGTCTACTTTCACTACGAAGTGTTATCATTATAATCAAGCTTCATAGGTGAATACAACAAATTAGTTGAACACTTATTTTCAGTTATCTTTCATATGATATTCAAGATCGATCCTCCTTACATGATCGATCAAGTGAATGAGTCACTATGGGATATCGTAGATTGGTTTGTAGCTCTCGAGGGTACATACATAAGATGTTTTGGTTTTTATACATCCCCTCATCTCATGCCATGATATGTGACCAATAAGGTGGTCATGTAGGAGTATAAAATTAGTTGGACAAGGTATTTTCAAGAGTTTTTCATAGGAGGAAGAAAGCCCCTTTGCCCACCTTCCCTTTGAGGATTAGACTACATGAGTTAAAGAGCCACGAGGTAAAAAAAATTAGAAATATAAGAGCTAGATCGCTTGCACTTAGCAATTAAATACTTTCATGGATATGATCCCAAGAGTGTGTGCAAGAAACATTTTGAAAGGATTGGTTTCAATTTGGGTTATTCGTCGATATCTACAATAGAAGATGAGAAGGTGAAGAACTTGTACAATGAAAATGAAAAGGCACATCCATTGATGGAGGCTAGGTCACCCCAAGATCAACCAAATTAATATATAAAAGTCCACAAGGAAGAACATGTAACCCCTCAAGCAAGGAAAGTTTCTCCTAATAAGAGGATTAGGTATGATTTGACAAGCAAGAGTAGTAGGAAATGGAAATTTGATCCTTTGAACATGGGATCTATTCAAGTATAACAGGAGTGGTGAGAAACAAGGTAAGAGGAGAAGAGGAAGAAATATGAGTTGCTCAAGAAACAAGAAGAAGAAGAAGAAAGGAGAAGAATATAGGAAGAATAGAAAAAGAAGTCCTAGGAGGAAGAAGAAGTGAAAAAACTAGAAGAAGAACAGTTGATTCAAGAGATAGAATAAGAAGAGTTGGAGGAAGAGGATACCAACCAACCCATGGATGATGAACTAGGTTCTCCATAGGAACATCCCCTCATAAGTGATCATATTCCATTTAGAGAAATGTGAATCACACCTCCAGCTGCAGACATAATTATGGATATATATAGTGTAATGTTTGATCAACTTAAGAAGAGGATAGTGCAATAAAGGCTTAGATTTTTCTTGAATGATCCTTAGAATCTAGTCTCGCTTTCTACAGAAAAGGTGATAACTCCCATCACTAGAAGGAATCCTAGGGAAATCATGGCAGAAAATGTTTCTTTTTCACAGTGACATGGGATAACTCTGAATACTTGCTCAATGAGAATTATCAATTGAGGAAAAAACTTGTTGTGGTGAAGCAACATGCAGAAAACCTTGTGGCAGATAATGAACGGTTATCCTCACAGAGATTCAACACCACAGAATGGCAGTAGACAATGAAGGAGGAAGCACAGCCAAAGGAGGACACCGTGACGTAGTTATATGATGAGATGATACTTCTACAAAAAGTGGTGGCTTCTCTTGTTGGCATTTAGAAGAAAGCAAAGCAAGTGGTAAAACTTCTAAAAGTAGAAAACAAAGAAGTTGACCATCTTCATGAGTGGGCTGGGAAGTATCTAAATGCTCTGTAACATTTGGAAAGGAAGTACAAGATATTCATCGAGATAGATAGATTTCAAATGAGACTCAACCATTAGAACTGCATGCGTCATAGAGAACAATCGATTAGTACTATTGTTGCTTATAATCGACTTCACAAGTGTTTTGATTCTTTAACATAGAAATATGAGATGCCCACAATAGGAACACTTAAAGCAATTAGATCCATAGAAATCATCTTCTAGGAGATCAGGTAATACATTGAACAAATAAAGAAAGTGACAAAACAAGAAGGATTTGAGGTCACCAAAGACATTATTCTACAATATTCCATTACACCAATCGAAGCTCATATGAAACATTCATGGCTATGGAATAATGTATAGTCAAACTTCAAGGCCATATTGATGGAGGCACTGGAGGTGAATATGTGTTACATAGGGGACTTCCAAGTTCAGGTCATTTTTATTTGTTATAAATAGCTCCTCATAACTCAAAGAAGAGACTTCGATTCTTGGAGGCTTGCTTTGGATTCTCTTGTAGTGCATAGGAGATATATCATTCTTTGGAGAAGAAAGTTATGGCTTCATGTTGCACTACTGGATATAGTGTTTCATTCATGTAATAGTGTACTTGGGATCTTTCTCTCTTAATCAAAAGCTCTATGAGTTGGCACTTCTTCATACTTTATGTTACATGTTGCTTTACTTACATATTAAGTTAATGAACTAATTCGTTTCTTAGATATGTTTATTACTAGATAAGTGATGTTATGATATCATGATTGTTGTTTATTATGTGGACTAATTTGAAGGTATTCAACAAGTCTTTTTCTTCCTTCGTGGGTTCTCCTTTAGGATATTACTATTACTTTTCTATCTGGGGGCTCATTTTCATTTTACCAGTAGTGGATGTTCCCTTGTGTACCTTACATTAGGTGTCTCACAGAGCTCAAATAGTTGCTTCCCCAAAGAGTGTGTAATCATAAACAAGGCATATCTTTTACACATTTCCAGTGGTGGCAACACCGTATGACCAAATGAGACTCCTATACCAAACAATGTGAGGTATAATTAGCACTTCACATTAGGGAGGTCCCCTTAGAATCTTGGTGGCATCCAACATTTTTGGCACTAAAGGGAGAGCTAGATGACAAGATGAGCATCTGAAATTTGTTTGAGTCTCTTACCTTTAATGGATTCACCCCAAATCATGAACCTAAGATTTTTTTCCAAATATTTATATATTTCAATCCCCGCAAACTTTTGACATAACTTGTCACATTTTAAATTCTATGGCAAGGGTAAATCAACCATCCTTGATTACATAATTGATTTTGTTCAATTTTTTTTCAATTGGTTTCTATTCTAAAGAAATCCATGAATAGTTGTTTAGCCTTACATTGGATGGTCATGTGAAGCAATGGTGCTATTCTCTACCCACTACTTCTATCTCATCTTTTAAACAATTGGTTAATAAGATTTGTTACATTTTCAACAAATATGTTTATGAATATGTTCTCAATGAAGTCAGTTAGCTTAGAATGGAATCACATGAATCTCTTGAAAACTTTGTTGATAGATTCCCTCACCTTGTTTATGAATTCTCGGATGAGGATGTGGACTGGCAGTTTTTGGATGAGAAATTTTGTTTCTTAGTCTGGATGTTAAGATTTTTTTAAAAAGTTGATCAATTATATCCTCATAATAAAAAGGAATTTCAACATCCCGAGGAAGAAGTAGATATGCCTTTTATCCCATGTCCCCCTCCTTTTGATGTTCCATGTTTTGAACCTCACCTGATCACTAAACCAGAAGATCAATGTGTTGATGAAGAATTAATTTTTATTTCACACCTCTCCCCTAATGGCGATTCATCTAATCCTATCAATAAACCATCATCAAATCTTGATTTTCCTCTCCTCAACCTGTCAATTAAATTGAATCCTTGGAAAACCATGACCTTGATGATTTACTTATTTCTAAATTATATGGTAATGATTATTCAAGCAACATGAATGAATCATTGTTTGTACAAGAAGGTATAGATTTGTAGCAATTCCAAATGGATTTTGATGCGATCATCGAAGATTTTTATTTAGCTTTATCTCCTTTCAATAAAGAATACGACACACTTATCATTGAGGATTTTTGTTGTAATCTTGAAGGTTTGTCTGATAAACCTCAATTTCATTTTGAATCTCATGATCCGAATGATGACTCTTGTCTTGATAAGAAGCTAACGATATTTCCTCAGGATTCAAAGTTAAGTGAGGTGAGTAGGACACTTCATCCTACACTAATGGTTATGTCAGTTTCCTGTCACCATTATGGTATTTATGATTTCATTTGGTTCATGATTATTTTGTACAATTTCATCACTAGTGTCATCACTTGGGATGTCAACTTTATTTTGAGCGATGCTCATTTTCTTCGCGTGAATTTTTTCAACCCTTAGGGAATAAAGTTTAATTTTACTATTGAACTTCCACTGTTACATCCCACCTCAAGAAAATATTTAATTTATGATGTGGAAAGAGAGATTTATTTTAGTTAATGTCAAATATCTCAATCTTACATATCTTCGGCATCAGCCAGAAAATAATTTCACTCACATGACAACATGGAGTGTGGTCATCCTGTTAATGTTTCTTATGATGTGATTTGTCTTTGATCGGTTCTTCCTATCAATTGTTTTGTAAAGGTTGTTTCCATGATCCTATTGAAGATTGCCTAGGAAAGTCTTATTAGTCAAGACCCATGTCTTGTGGCATATACTTGGATGCATTCCATCGAGTCTTGTATCACCATAGTCCTGATGATTACTGTTGTTGTGGAGTCTTTCATTTGATATAGAATTCGAGTGTGCCACACCGTTGTGATTTTACTTTGCATTTATTTTTGTCCATGCATATGTTTGCATGGTTTATCCTTGTCATTGCACTACATTTTATTTTGGTCTTACATGATCACATCCTTTTGATCAAATGGTCATGGATAGATTCTATGGTTGCATTGGAAGTTTGATTTCAAAATACCCAACCTTGTACTATTGGTTTAGGATATGATAGGTTTCACTTAGTTAGATTCATTTCATTCCTGTTTTGTGTTCTCGTTTTACTCTTTTGGTTTTATTTGTTTTCAAATAAACCCCTTTTTGAGCTTTGAGATGATGTGGCTAAACTTTTGTGAAAGGGAAGTAGTGGTAACATACAACCATTGGCTTATCTATTACCCTCTTCTTTGTTTTTGTTTACATCATTCAAGTTAATGATTTTCCAATGGAAAATATGATCCTTTAGCTAGGAAGCTGTAAGCAAACCATGATGCCCATATCTATTTAGGATTATCATTCCCGCACTCAGTCATGTTTATGAATAGTGTGCTCTTTCTTATATATCTGAGTAGAGTAAGAAAAGGATAAATTTTTTATCTATCAAATCATTAGAGGTATTAAACCTGTCTCTAAAAGAGAAACCTCTTCTGCTCTCAATAAGTTGGGATCCCTCTTCTTCCTGTCAAAAATAATTTCCTATTCATAGTCCTATGAAAAAGAAAAAGAAAGAAAAATAAAGGGTGAAAGGAGAGAAATGCTTCATGCATAGAGAGGTGAAGAAAGCGACTTCATTGGGCTATTTTCCAAGATCATTGGTTGCAAAGCAATGTTTATGTTCCTAAGTAACTCCTTCGGGGTAATGTCTAGGCTTGCTGGTAGCGGAACAAAGCCAAAGATGTAAAATTCATACTCTGATTGCTTTAACTCGTCAACTATATTACCCTTACTTACATCGATAAGATAATGATATGGCTTGTTTTATCTTGTGTTATGCTAAGTAATGTAACAGGGAAGACTATATATTTTAATTGGGTGAGAGTTGGAAGCTAAGGAAACTTGTTCATTAAATCAATACTTCCTGGAGAATTGAGATAGTGGGCTCAAATGAAACCATTTCAAAGAAGTTGGGGTTCTCCTAGTGTGTCGCCAAGAGTTTTCGTTGTGACAAGAAGCCTCCAGAAATTATTCCTAAGTCAATTTTGGAGCCCACATGAGCCGTCGTTTCAAGCCATAATGTTGACATGTTGTTTGACTTTTTATTTGTGTGTTTTCTCCTAGTATCGCATACTCCTAAGTCATTTTTCTTAATCATTGTCACCTAACCCTTAGAAGCACTTATGTTATCTATTCCATTGTTAGGTTAACACATGACTTATCCTGACTTAGAATTTCACCTTTTCGCCATGTATACACTCGAGAAGCACTCAAAATCACGTTAAAAAAATGAAAGAAACAATGTGCTCTTTAAGGAAAATGTGCACTCCAAGTTGATGAAGAGATGCACTTGGGTTGAGCGCACTCATTCAGGCTGAAGAAGTGTGCCCTCCTTCATGTTGAGAAAAAGCACCTTCCTTAATTGCACTCCTTTGTTTTGAAGACATGTTCTCTTCCTGGATTCATGCATGAGCTCCTTTGTTGCATGTGGGTGTACTTCTAGAAAATAGGAGCCCACTTAATTCCCCTTAACTAATCCTTTTAGTTTTTCGAAAATTGGTAATCATGCATGAGATTGTTTTACATGTAATATCTTTTAAATCAACCCATTCAATCATTAATTCTCATAATCATTTTCATTTTGGTTAGGCTCGCAGCTCAGGATCATGGAACTCTTCATCAACCTACATTACAAGTAAGTTTTGTATGTCGAATCTATTTATTTCCTTTCATGATTTCACTGTCAATGTTGCTTTTCTTACCGACATTTCTTTCTTTTAGTTTATTTAGTAACGTTTATGTTTAATCTTGATTCTGTAAGTGTTAATTTATTGTCGCATGTCACAACTCCTCATATTCCTCAAATTTTCACATTCCACCATGATTGCGATAGGACCCATATAATCTTACAGATCCTTCTTCTTCTCATTCCTATCATGAAATATTGTTGTCAAACTTGTTCTTGAGCTTTCTTTATGTAGAGCGCACTTCTAGAACTTGAAGCATAATTAGCCTTGAAAACTACACCCAAAATAGTCAAGTTTCTCTCTTGAGCACTCTCCTTCATCATGAAGAACTATGCCCTCCCTTGAGCGCATGAGTGCACAACGAAGGCCTGAATGGTTTTCCTTCATCCCTTTGGCATGTTCTAGTGCGCCTCCCTTGTCCTTGATTGCATGAGTGCACCCTAAAGGACTGAAGGCTTAAAGACATTTTCCTTCGTTTCTTTTGAGTGTGCTAGTGCACCCTTTCTATCTCCTTGAGCGCATGAGAGATTTGTTAAGTCCTAAAGGCCCAACAACTCACCCCATCATCCCTTTAAAGTACATCAATCCACCCTTTATTTTTTCTTCTCTTGCTTCAGTGTATGAGTGCAATGTAAATGCCTAAATGATCCTTGACTCTCCTTCATGCTTCGAAAGAGTGCCCTCCTAGTTTTCATGCTTATTTTCTTATGCTTGTAAGTGATTCTCTATTGTCATTGATATATTTTCATGATTAGTTACTATTGATGGCTCTTCATAAATTATTTAGGAGATATTGTTGCAAATTTAGATTACATTAAGCTAATCTTGTCATTATGAGTGTGTTTCCACAAAAAGGTGTTCGAGTTACAAGTATTGTCTCCCTTTCATCATATATCAGAGCCATGCCTCCATTTGCGTGTAAAGTGGCCTCCAGAGAAAATTTTAAAAGAAAGCAATGAGGAAGCAGTTGCAATAACAAAGCTTACCTTTTCATTTATGTAGACACACAATGCTTCATTGATAAGTCTAATGAGGTCACATGGGGCAGTAGAATATGTAGAAGCATGGTTTATTGAGTTCGCCAACTCTCCATCTAAGGTCGGAGGCTTGGCTTTCTTGAGCTCATTTGGAAAGTACTTCTTCTCATTCCTCCTATAAGGATGATAACAATGATGGCCATGTTGCCTTTATGATCTAGAACTAGAATAGAACCCATAACCATTACCTATCATGTTAAGTGTATCGATCCATCTACCATCTCTAACCATGTCATCCCTATTCGACGTGTTCCCACCATGAGACCTACTGCCATATGCCCCATTAGTCCTTTCCTCCTATCCATAACTAATCCTTGGCTATTCCTAACATTGCAATTCTAATAAACTCCAAAGAATCACTACATAGAACTTTGCTTACTTTTCCTGTGCTTTGGCAATTTTTTCCTTGTGACTGAATGATCCTATTATTATCTTCTTCACAAATTTTTATCTCTGCTTTTAAACTTCTCAAGATATTTTCTATGTTATGACAGTAATCTCTTTGTTGCTAATCAAATATATAAGGAGAGTCACGTGAACTGTAATCCACCATTTTCTTTTCATTCTTTATCTTCT
The DNA here is from genome assembly GCA_000404065.3 of Pinus taeda. Classification (NCBI taxonomy): domain Eukaryota; kingdom Viridiplantae; phylum Streptophyta; class Pinopsida; order Pinales; family Pinaceae; genus Pinus; species Pinus taeda. The sequence continues at coordinate 29,563 of APFE031437554.1, forward strand.
ACTTCCTAAAAAAACACCATGTCATATAACAAAATATAAACATAATCAACATAACTCGGTGAAGTTTAGGCGAGGCTATCTCATATGCACAATCAATCCAAATTAGCACATGTATATATAATGAAATCAACACATCAATCATCTCAACATAAACATCATGACAACACAAGACTACAACAATGCCCATCACTGTGCATTCATAAAAAACACATCGACAACTAACATGCATTAATAACAATCACATCTCCCCCACCTAGTCTAGTTGTTTTAATCTAGAAGCTATGATAACAATTTGCAACCATCCCTCCCACATTTACCCAATTTCACTAGCTTGTCAGGGTAAATATGAGACAAAGAGTTACTATGACATGACCCAACCTCCTATTTCTAGTTAGGGATCTGGGGCATGCACACTAGAAAAAAATTGACAACTCACAACATTCCTCAAGGCTAAAGGACACTCAAGGGACAAAATACCAACCTAGGTGACCAAACCCTAAGTTGGAGTTTTTTCTCAAAAAATAACCCCCAATTTCACCCATGACAAGGCCTAGGTGTGGTTAAAGGCATCCAACAACACACACAACATTGCCTGAGTACAATTGTGACCCAACTTCCCTACTTCAGAGGGATTGGTCTTGAGATCTAAGCCACAATTAAAAGTCAGTATCTAGACCACTACCCAAAAATACATCAGAATTCTCAAAATCATAAATGACATAACAGCAAGGCTAAACATTCAAACTTGAAGGAAGAACTTGACCTAGACTACATAGAACATAACAAACATTTCCTCAATCACATGGAAAACATGTAAGTTATAGGTCATGAATGCATATCTAATCATAAGAGTCTAAGACTCATTAAAGAATCACCAAGAAGGCCCTATGCCCTCTCCACATATTTGCAACAACACTTATTATTCCATGCATTCATCAACCAATCAATATCTAAACAATTGATGGCAATAGCCATAAATGATACATATCATATAACTAACATAACTAGAAATAAAAAACATAGAAATTATGGAAACTCAGCCACAATTTAACCAACATAATCACTACAACTGGTCATAGATCAAAATAGGAAAATGTTTCATATTAACATACGAAAATATCAACCAAGTCAGGGAATTCTTGTTGAGTTGTGTTATATTCTTTCCACAACTAGCCCACGTAGTTAACCAGGGGGTTAGAAGGGCGGCAGAGCCCCCCTTTTTTGTGCCGATTGTGTAGCGAGGGGGGAGTCACAGGAGGTTTTAGGGGTGCAGGTAACCCCCTCTATGCGGTCTGGGGTGGCGCCTTGGAAAATTTTGGTTTTGGACCCTATGTTAGGTTGGGCGGACCAACCTATGGTTTTGTGCATGATTTTCGCACATGGTTTTGGAAGTGATGGCTTTTGGTCCATAGTTTTAGACACAATGGTTTTTGGTCCATGGTATTGGATTCTTCAGCATGTATAAATATTCATTGTAACATTGAAAGAAATATAATTAAAAATCAAGCTGGTAGTCCCGGTTTTGGGCTCCAGGGGAAAATCTTTGTCTATATGTGTTTATGTGTTATGCTCTCGCATTATTTATTTTCCATGTTCTAGAATTCGTATGCAAGTAATTTCTATACAGGTTTAAAACCTACATTTGGTATCAGAGTTGTTTTGGCTTCAAGGGGATGCCTTTGTTGCTGAGGGTTTTTTCTCATACCTATCGTAGACCCTGTTCAGTGGGAGATCTGTGACATCAATTCTAGTGGTGAAAGAAGATGGTGAGCAGTGGAAAGCTAGAGATCAGGAAATTTAATGGTCAGAGTTTTGGGTTGTGGAACCTCAAGATGGAGGATTTGTTGGTGGATAAAGATTAGTGGATCGCAATAGATCCGGGTACTAACCAACAGGAGTGTCTGATGAAGAATGGAAAAAATTTAGATCAGAAGGAAAAGAGCACAATACAATTGTGTGTCTCAGATTCAGTATTGGTGAATGTATCAGGGGAAGCTATGACGAAGGATTTGTGGGATAAGTTAGGGACTTTGTACGAATCTAAGTCTATGGTGAATAAACTGTTCCTACAGAAAAAGATGTATAACCTGAGGATGAAAGATGAAGACTCGGTGACAGAGCATATGAATGCATCTAATACCGTGTTAAGTCAGTTATCGTCTGTTGATATCAAAATTTTAGATGAAGATAAGTGCATTAGTTTGTTGTGTTCTCTACCCGATTCATGGGATAGTATGGTAATTGCAATAGGTACCAATGCAGTTGCCTTGTAGTTTGATGAAATAGTCCCATCCTTGCTGATGGAGGAGATGAGATGGAAAAATATGGAGAGCTAGAATGGTGATGCCTTATCTGTATGAGGATAATCCCATAACAGAAAAAAGAACAAGTTATCGAGCGTGAGATCTAAATCTAGAGGGAGATCTAAATCTCTAGGAAAACCTGTAAGGGTGGTGTGCTAAAAATGCGGAAAGGAAGGGATTGTAAATCTAAAGCTCCTGACAAAGGAAAGGGATATGATGATGCTCCTTCTGCAGAGGTGAAAACCACCTCAGATGAAGGTGGGAATGTGTACTTGGCTTCTTCAAGTACACATGTAGATCATGAGGCAAGGTTGATTAACCTAGGTGCATCCTTTCACTTACAGAGTGGTTCTACGAGTATGATAAATACGATGGTGGTGATTTCTTCTTAGGGATGATAGGAAGGCTAGAATCATTGGTCGTAGAAAAGTAAAGTTGAAGTTGCAATATGGAAGGGTTAGAACACTTCTGAGCGTTCTGCATATTCCTACATTAGACAGAAATATGATTTCTGTAAGAAAGATGGATGATGCAGGTGTAAAAACAGTGTTTGAGAAGGATACCTGCAACATGGTTCGGGGAGCACTGGTATTGATGCGGGGAGTTCGGATTGGAGCTCTATACAAGTTGCAAGGTTGCATTGTTGTTGATGGGTGCAACAGTTATGTGGCTCCTGAAAGTGGAGCAGAAAATCTAGTGGTCTCTGGAGAGAAGACCATGTTGTGGCATCAAAGGCTTGGACATATTGGAGAGAAGGGCCTTCGAATACTTCATGGTAAAGGCATGGTAGATGGTATGAGTAATATCTCTCTTGATTTTGATTTCTGTGAAAATTGTGTATATGGGAAGCAAAATCGGGTGAGTTTCCCCTCTTGTGGTAAGATGATGAAACAGATATTAGAGCTTGTGCACAGTGATGTGTTTGGACCTGTGAAGGTTCCATCACTGGGTAAATCTATGTACGATATATCATTTATAGATGACTTCTCAAGGAATACATGGATATATTTCGTTAAAGAGGAAATCTGAAGCCTTTGACAGGTTTAAAGAATTTAAGGCTCTGGTGGAAAACCAAACAAAGAAGAAGATAAAGGTGCTAAGGACAAATAACGGTGGAGAGTTTTGCAGTAAGGAATTTGAAGAATTTTGTAAAAAGTGTGGTATAGCATGGAAGAATACTACTCCATATACACGTCAGCAAAATGGAGTTGTAGAAAGAATTAACAAGACGTTGATGGAAAGAGCAAGAAGCATGCTCAGTGGTGTCAGGTTAGGATAGGAATTCTGAGTAGAGGTGATGGAGACAGCATGTTACCTGGTCAATAGATCACCTTCATCAGCATTGGAGAAAAATACTCCACAAGAGGTATGGACTGGTAAGAAACCCTCTCTTTCACATCTGAGGGTATTTGGATGTGATGCATATGTACATGTTCCAAAGGAGAAATGAACCAAGTTGGATAGTAAATCTGAAAAGTCCATATTTATTGGGTATAAGGATGGTTTAAAGGGTTATAAGCTTTGGAACCCAGTAACAAGGAAGGTTGTGTATAGATGAGATGTGGTGTTCAGAGAGTTGAAAGATGTTATTAAACATGAAATCCAACAAAAGAAACCTGAGAAGATAGAGTTTGAGCTAAAGGAGGAAGAATCAGACTCTACAACAGAGGAAGAATAAGAATCTACAATAGAGGAAGAATTAGACTCTATAGCAGAGGAGGAATCAGAAGATGAAGAGCCACAAACTCTGGGTGTGAGAAGATCAGCTCGAGAAAGAAGGCAGCCAGAAAGGTATAGTTCATCCACTTTCTGTTGAAATTTTTCTTTATCTATTACTGATGATGATCCTAGAACTGTGAAGGAAGCAGTAGATTCAAAGGATGGAAAACTTTGGAAAGAGGCCATGGTTGATGAAATGGCATCTTTACACAAAAATGAGGCTTGGGATCTAGTGGAGTTGCCATCTGGAAGGAAACCCATTGGCAGCAAATGGGTGTTCAAGAAGAAGACGAATTCAGAAGGAAAGGTGGATAAATACAAAGCTCGGTTGGTAGCAAAAGGTTATTCCAAAGTGCTAGGAATTGATTTGGTGATATTTTTTCTCCTATTGCCAAGGTAAATTCTATTAGATTACTTTTATCTGATGTTGCTGCTTTTGATTTTGAGGTAGAACAGATGGATGTGAAGACAACATTTCTTCATGGGGATCTGGAAGAGGAGATCTACATGAAGCAACCTGAAGGTTTTGTGGTGAAGGGTAAGAAAGAACTTGTATGCAAGTTAAAGAAGTCTTTGTATGGGTTAAAAAAGTCACCAAGGATGTGGTATCAGAAATTTGATACATTTATACGGGGACTTGGCCTCACCAGAAGCAAAGTGCATCATTGTGTGTATTTTAAATTAATTGGTGACTATGTTATTTACCTGGTCTTGTTAGTGGATGGTATGTTGCTGGTTGGAAATGACAAAGAAATTATCCAGGATTTGAAGACACAATTGTCCTCCAAATTCAACATGAAAGATCTTGGTGCTGCAAACAGTATTTTGGCCATGGAAATTAAAAGAGATCAGGAAAAGAGGAAGCTCTAGTTAAACCAGAGGAAGTATGTCGAGACAATACTGCAGAGGTTTAATATGCAGGATAGTAAATTGATGAAGGTTCCTATTCTTGTAGGTGTGAGGTTATCTGCTGAACAGTGTCCCAAGACACATGAAGAGGAAGAGGACATGTCTTGTGTTCCATATGCAAGTGCAGTCGGTAGCCTGATGTATGCAATGGTCTATACTAGACTAGACATTGCACATGCAATGGGAGTATTGAGCAGGTTTATGTCAAAACCAGGGAAGGATCATTGGACAACAGTGAGCAGGTTTTCAGGTATTTGCATAGAGCTATTGATTATGGTTTGTGCTACCAAGGAAGACCATGATTGGATAGAATGTTGGATATTCATGTCTTTGTTGATGCAGACTCGGCTGGAGATTTGGATCAGAGGAGATCTACAAGTGGGTATGCGTTTAATCTATTTGGAGGAGCAGTCAGTTGAATGAGTAAGAAACAATCTGTAGTGGCACTATCAACTACAGAGGCAGAATACATGGTAGCAACTCATGTAAGCAAGGAAGCAATTTGGTTGCAGAGATTGTGTTTAAGTATGGGGTTAGTACAGGGAGTTATAAGGATAGACTGTGACAGCCAAAGTGCAATTTTCTTGGCAAAGAACCTTGTATATCATTCAAAGACAAAGCACATTGATTTTCAATATCACTTTGCGAGGGATATGATAGAAGACAAAAAGGTGTTGTTGGTAAAGGTAGATACTTTGAAGAATACTGCAGAAGCACTGACAAAATCTGTGAGCTTTGAGAATTTCTCTTGGTGTAGAGAAACATTGGGCATTGTAGGGCTGGATAAATGACTAAGCTCTCTTGTGGCCCCCATGTGGAAAAAAAACAACAAGTGGGAGAATGTTGGGTTGTGTTATATTCTTTCCATGACTAGCCCACATAGTTAATCGGGGGGTTAGAAGGGAGGCGAAGCCCCCTCTTCGTTGCGCCGATTGCATAGCGGGGGGGGGGGAGGGTCACAGGGGGTTTGAGGGGTGTAGGTAACCCCACTCTATGGGGTCTGGGGTAGCACCTTGGAAAATTTTGGTTTTGGATCCTATGTTAGGTTGGGCGGACCTACCTATGGTTTTGTGCATGATTTTCACACATGGTTTTGGACGCGATGGTTTTTGGTCCATGGTTTTGGACGCGATGGTTTTCGGTCCATGGTATTGGATGCTTTAGCGTGTGTAAATATGTATTGTAACTGTTAGTCTTGTCGGAATGTGGCCCAAAATGGATCCAAAACACTCCCAAAGTCTTCAAAATTTGCTTAAGTATCATTCAAAGAGAAAAACAATCGCATGCAAGGAAAATTTTAAGAACCACCCTAAATTTATATGTATAATAAATGGGCTAATCCCCATGATACATAGGAAAAATGGGAGGTGATGTTATCAATAATATAATATGTATATATAATTTTTTTGGCGAATCTCTCACTAGATTATATTATCTTATACAGTGATGGAGAATCTTTCACTAAATTATAAAATCTTATAAGATCTTGGTAAATCTTTTACTGAATAATAAAACATTGTGAAGTCTTGGCGAATGTTTGTTAAAGTATGAAACCATATATGGTAATAAGAAAACATATTCATTAAACTGTAATATACTAACATACATAATTTTCTCTTCCTACAAATAATGTTCTAAGTTTCAATGGCCGTGTTTGTCAAGGTTCTTACAATACACTCTTTCATATCCCTCTATTAGTTTTGATAATATTCCACAACAAAGTTCTTGTAGGTGTTGATATTGACCACGAGTTTTGTCAAGGTAAGAGAGATTAATATTCTCTCTACAAATTTTGTCAAGCTACCACTTTTTTCAAGTTATCGAATTTCTTTCTTATTCCATAGACTCCAATTGCGAGATAAGAAAAACACATCAAGTTTGTTTACCCCAACACGCAAACAAGTAGCAAGCACCAACTATATTATATAAGAAAGTATTAGTATCCCAAAGGCTTGAAGGGGATCTAATTGAAAGAAGTGACCATTGAGAGAAGCCTTCCAATCAATATATGGATACATAAAAGTAGATTTATTATTATTTTAATTGGAAATATTAAATTAAATAATAAAATTTAATTATGTCTCTCCCAATCTAAATTTCTTATTAGCATAAGTCACTACCCTCCTACGTATCTAATTTTTTAACAACTTTATAACATGTAGATTAATTTTCTTTTTGGTGAACAATCTCCACCTTTTAGGAAAATATGGTGCAGTGACTCCAACCCCTACAGATCATTATGACAAACTAAGAATAGCACAGAGGATGAAAGGTTGTACAAACCAGCTTATTTTTCAAATAACTAATCCAACAATAGTACCTAAAATTTTTCATGAAGATATCATATTCAGAATGTTTGAAAAATGGTGGGAAATCTTCTGCAAGGGTGATGCGAAAAGAGTGATAAGGTTTCACTGTTTTGATTTTTTTTTGTTAAATCAGAAAAACCAATATTAATGGAGATATTGGTATTTTTTACTAAATTTTGTGAAGTGACTAAATGTAGCTTTAACCATTCACCTTAAGATGTTTTTACAATATAATTTCCTAAGTCTATTTAATATATTCATTATCATAAAAACCAACCTATTTCCATCTTAACTCCACATCTACAACTCTTAGAGGGATGAAATCTATTTATCCCTCTGAGCACTTTAGACCCAGACTTAAGATGGATCTAAGATGATAGAATTTCCCCTTTAATTGTTTATGCTCACATGAATACCATGGTATTACCATGGGTCAATACCATGGGTTATCATAAACCTGTAGCTTAAAAATTACTATTAGTAATTTATAGAAATTAATAAAATTAAAATTGATTTTTATTTTATTTTTTATTTTAACGAAGTTAAAATGTCTAACATACATTAAATTACAACATCCATTTTTACTATTGATCCACCAAGCCCCCAGAGGGATCAAATATTTTTTCACTCTATGCTAGTTTACATATCACAATATTTGATCCCTCTCAGGGCTCATTACATCTAGAGTAAAGATGGATCTATGCTGGTTTAATTCCCCCCTTTAAATAGGCTACATTCAATGTGAATACCATGGGTCAATACCATGTGCAATTTTTATTTTTATTAATACTAATATTAGGGTTAATAATGTTTTTTTGCATGGTATTAATAATCTAGCCCATGGTATTTGGCCCATAGCATTTTGCCCATAGGTTTCACCTAAATATAACGAATTTTTTTAGTGTTCGTAAATATAACGTGACTTATGGAGTAAATATAAAAAAATGTTTTATTTATTTACCATACCTCTCATTTATTTATATTTTTATTAATTTACCATACCTCTTTTACAAATATGGTATTTGGTCCATAGGATTCACTTAAAGAAAACCTCTTTTTTGAGTCTTCATAAATAGAAAGAGAGTTATGGACTAAATGTAAAAAAGAGGTTTTATTTATTTACCATACCTCCACTTTATTTTTATTTTTATTTGTTTACACCCTTGCATGGATATAAGGTGACTTATGGAGTAAATATAAATTTTTATTTATTTATGTACCATACCTCTCATTTGTTTATATTTTTATTAATTTACCATACCTCTTTTATAAATATGGTATTTGGCCCACAGGATTCACTTAAATAAAACCTATTCTTGAAAATTAGGACGAATGGAAGGTTGTAACTCCTAATTTCAAGGGTAAATTTACCTTTTTCACCCTCTCCCTTAAAATAAGGTGGGCTAACCTCCATACTTAATTTTTTTATAAAATAAATTTGATGCTATTTGTAAAAATGTACTATGATACAAAATATTCGCCCACTAGAAAATTAAAACCCCTTAACTTCGCCTAAGGGTGAAAATTCACCCCTAAAATTTTCCATGATCGCATTCCAAGAGCCCTTGGAAGGGTAGAAAAACACCATCGGGAGGAAACAACCAGAGAAAACCATGAAAAAATAGAGTACTGGAGGCATACATAGAGAATTGCACAACAACCATCAGATCTGGTCGATCAACGGCCCAAATCTAATCGACAAATCACAATTGGCCAACACATAGGAGGACTTAAGGTTGGGGGGAAGACACCCCCGATCATTGATCTTCGATGATCAGATCGGTGGGTCACAATCGGTGAGGACATATACCATGTTATATGGAAAGACCTCTGGCTTGGGCGATATGCGATTGCGACAAGTCGCATCTCAATATCGCGTCGGAACATTGTGAGGGAGCGGGACCTTTACACATATGTGTGCGATTCGATGAATCAGAACCAGCGGTATTATACATGATATTGCATAAAATTTGAAGTCCGCGGAAAGGCCATTATTGCATTTTCATAGTTTTTTATTATTTAATGAAATACAAAGGGAACCTTAGGGCAGTGCCTATGCAATAAAACCTAGACCCAAAGGAGTTCGGGAATGAAAATATATAATCTTTCACGTCTACCAAAGAAACTTTCTCATGATTTTCAGTGTTTTTTAACATATCCAAAATACAAAGGGAAGCAAGGGAACATGCCACTAGTGACTTGCAATAGTGACCCAGAGGGAGGACCTGATAGAGGATTAGGCCAAGTTTAAGGAATTTTTAAGTCCGAAATGAACAAAGATGGGCAGGATTTCTCATTGTTGAAACATTTTCTGTTTAAAACAGAAAACCGTCATGGTTATCATTTGAAAGGGCTTGTTATAGGGATTTCAGAAGCCCAATAGCCATTCCATTGCATGTACAGCTGGCCGACACATCCTTAGAAGCATCTAGCCATGATTGCTAACGCTGGAAGAATAATTCGGGCAAGAGACAATAGTCGGCAAATAGAGGCTATAAGAGGAAAAAGCTCAGCACAATGTAGCCAAATCAACCCAAAGAGATCATGGAGCATCGTTGGCACGAGCGAGCTCCCTGACAGTGCAGCAAATTACCAGCAATCAGTTACCCTACTATTAAGAAAGAAACCTCCAAGCTCATGCATGCCTGGTCATGGCATCAAGTTGTTGAAAAGACAGAGAGGATAGATTAAGACACTCCGAGCCTTTGAGAGCTCATGAGCATTGTAAAAGGCCTATAAATGGCTGAAAGTTAAATGTATGAAGGGTTCAACTTCTGGAGACTATGGATACTTTTCTACTCAAGCTTCTCATCTTCATTCTAGCAATATAAGCTTGTTTTGCTATTATATGTTCAATTTCCATTTTTTCTTCTATTCTAAGCTTGCACTTGAATGGGTTTTTCATGTTTCCTTTGTGTCTAATGCTAGATAACTATCATCTTATCTCTGCATTGATAAATTATATTTGCAAGCTTCATTTACTACCTGTAGCTAGCCATTCATATGTGTTTATATATGCATCTTCTGGTACAGTCATTATTCTCCATCTATCCATTGAATCTACAAAGTATTGAGCATTAGTGGTCTAAAGCCTTATAAAGTTGAGGGTGTTCATGCATGTCTTGAGAAAAAACAGAGTTGAAACAGTTATCTGGACTGATCCAAACCTTCATCCATTCCAATAGCTCTGAGAACAATATTGAAGATTATATGTTACCAAGCATCTCCGAGCTGCAACCTAAGAGAGCTTCCTTGAGTTATAACATAATTGGCACCATTGTCGAGGACAAGAGACTGAAGCTCAGCTTCCCTGGGAGACGACACAAATACAGCTTTGATGATAGAAAAATTTTGGGCACTTTTTTGGTTGTAATCATCTATCTGGCAACTCTAATAAAGGACGAACCTCTTGGCGACTCCACTTCATAGTTCTGGCTCAGTTTGTGAGGCATACTCGAAGAAATGCTAAGAAGCCACAAGCTGACCTAGTACCTGACCTTGAAAAAATTAGCAAAGAAAAAAGGTATTGCAAAAAGGAGCATCAGGTTTAGGTAAATCTAAACAATATTCTATATCTCTTCAAGAAAATCCTATAATAGAACAAATACATGTTGAGAGTATAACATCTAATACTAGCAGTGAAGAAAAATTCTCAGAGATTCATAAAGCTCCTTCTTCTTTAGGTTCTCCTTTTGTTGTAAGCCCAAAGGAAACCTCACCTCCTATCCACCATACTCCTCTAGTCTTGTCAGTCACTCCTCATCCCTCTATTATTCAGACTTCTAGTACCCTTATAGCCACCACAACTATGGTAGGCTTTCAAGCACCTACCAAAATGGAAAGAATCATAGCTACTAGGTATGGACTTCTAGTACTACCCACTCCTTTGAATGCCATGCCTATTGGAGAATATCACAAGTATATGCCTAAGTTCACTAGGACTGAAGGTGTTACAGCTGAAGAACATCTTGAATCATTCTATAGCTATGTTGATAACCTGGGCATTAGTGAAGATGATGTTTGGATGAGAGTCTTTGTCCAAAGCACAGATAGAGAGGCTAGAAAATGGTTCAGAGAACTGGCCCCAAGATCTATAGCAGATATTGAGGCTTTAGATGATGCATTGCTAGAGCATTGGGGGAATAAGAAGGATTTGCTCTACTACCACACCGAGTTTGGAAACTTAAAGAGGGAAAATGGTGAGTTGTTGTCTGATTTTAATAAGAGGTTTAACTGCATGTACAACAAGATACGAGCTCAAGTAAAACCCACCACTACATCTGCTAGACTCATCTATGCCAGTGCCTTTGATTTTGACTTCTATTTACTATTGAGGGAGAGACGATGTACTACTTTGGCTAATATGCAGTATGTAGCCTTGGAAGTAGAATCAAACATCATGGTTGCAGAGAAGATCAAGGGGAATGTTGATAGAAGGAGACAGAGGGGCGAGTCTTCATCATCCTTAGATCCCAATATAGATAAAATGACCAAGATGATAGAGTCATTAGCCTCTGAGATCTCCAAATTAAAGGTTGGGCAACGCCCTGGGAAAGGAAGAGTTCTTAACACCTTTGCTCCTAGAGATCCAAATCCATATAGAAGAACCAACGAGCAGTTACAGATTCTACAAAGAATCAAAGATGCCAATGAATACCAAAGGGTGAAGACCCCTTTCTAGAATGCATTCATGGAAGAAGATCATTTTGAAGAAGATGAGGAGATCCATTGTTTGGAAGAGAAAGGTAGTGCCCCCTGTTTGACCTTAGCTACCTATGAAAAGTCATTATTTGATGATCAGATCAGCCAAGAATGGGATGGTGTAGTTGTTATACAAACTAATGATTAACACAGATATGATCTGAGGTCAAAGATGAATAATGATAAGGAAACTCCTATTCAAAGAGTTGTTGTCCTTGCAGTACAACAAGCTAATAAGTAGAAATGACTAGTAGTTGATCCTATCATCCTCAAAGCTCCAGCCCACGAGGTAAGAGGCCCTGACAAGTCTCCTTCTCCTTTCAGTTTTGAATTAGAAATCCAGAAGCTAAGAATACATGTACCTCTGATTCAACTAGTGAAGAATGAGTCCTTTAAGAAATCTATCCTCGAGGTCCTTAAGCCTAAAGCCATCCAAGCCTCCACCGACTATGTAAATATATAAGATGACAAACTAGCTATTATTTGCAACCCAATGATTGAAAATTGAGAAGACAACTCTCCATCATTCTATGTTTCTCTGACTATTCATGACAAAATCCTTCACAATTTCTTTCTGGACACAGGAGCCAGCCATAATATAATGCCCAAGGTTGTCATGGATAAGTTGGGTCTTGACATTACCAAGCCTTATCATGACCTTTTTTATTTTGACTCTAGAAAGGTGAAATGTTTGGGACTAATCAAAGACCTAGCCATCACTTTGTCTCAGCTGCCCAGGAAGAGCATGATGATGGATATTGTGATAGTAGATGTACCCCCCAAGATTGGCTTGTTTCTTTCCAGAGGTTGGATCAAGAGATTAGGTGGAACATTACAAAATGATCTGTCCTACGCTACTATCCTAGTTTTTGGAGGTGAGAGTAGGAGATTATACAGAGAGGCTCAGTTGGCTTATATCATTAGTGATGAAAGGAATACCACTAATAATCCCATTTATGCTGTCGACATTGATTTTGGAGTTTGTTTTCTTTAGATCGAAGAATCTCAGTTGGCCTCCACGCAGCTTAAGAAACCGGTTTGCCAGATCACAGAGGAAGAATGCCCACAAATTTGGGACATGTTCTTTGATGGAGCTTTCTCTAAGGAAGTTATAGGGGCAAGTGTAGTCCTTGTGTCCCCCACACGGGAATGCATTCATTTATCTTTCATATTAACTTTGCAAGTCAACAAAACTTTCCAAGCAAAGCATCCAAGGCTAAAATCATACAGAGATGAGGTAAAATACAGACCATCGATGCTTGACAATGTCAAATACTAGAAAGTTTTTGAAGAGGATGATGAAAGTAATAGGCTTCTACAAGTATTTTATGAATTTGTTGAAATACACATTGAGCAAGAAGAAGAAACCTTTGATAGAAACATAAAATAGGACAATTTTCAGTTTGGTGACTGGGTCCTCAAATGGGATGTGTTGAAGGAAAAGAAGCGCAACCATGGTAAAGTTGATGCCTTATGGACAGGTCCATTTGTCATCACTCATGTTCAGATGAGCAACATTTTCATTCTGCACAATTTAGAGGGGGAAGATGTTTTTGCTCGCCCAGTCAATGTGCCGTTTTTGAAACTTTAATTCATATAAGGCTTTAAAGACTTGGTATTGTAAATATGTTTTTTCAGTTTTTATTTTTATGCAAAATAGACTCCATGCCCAATTGAACACTAGGAGGAATATTTGATTTTGTTTTTATAGGAAATACATTGTCCTGTGATTCTTGAAACCTCACAGGAAGGATTTCATCCCCAGAAGGAGCCAGTGTTAGCCTTGTCGGCATGTGGCCCAAAATGGATCCAAAACACTCCCAAATTCTTCAAAATATGCTTAACGATCATTCAAAGAGCAAAACAATTGCATGCCAAGAGCCCTTGGAAGGGTGAAAAAGCACTATCGGGAGGAAAAAACCAGAGAAAACTATGGAAAAATAGAGTACCAGACGCATATACAGAGAATTACACAACAGCCATTAGATCTGGCTATTCAATGACCCAGATCTAATCAGCAAATCACAATCGGCCAACAAAGAGGAGGACTTAAGGTTGGGTGGAAGACACCCCCAATCAATGATCTCTAATGATCGGATCGGTAGGCCGCAATCAGCAGGGACATACACCATGTTATATGGAAAGACCTCTGGCTTGGGTGGTATGTGATTGCAACAAGTCACATCGAAATATTGAGTGAAAACATGGTGAAGGGGTAGGGCCTTTACACATATATGTGTGCAACCCGATGAACCAGACCCGACGGTATTATACATGATATTGCATAAAATTTGAAGTCTGCAGAAAGGCCATTTTTAATGCATTTTCACAGTTTTTCGTTATTTAACAAAATACAAAGGGAACCTTGGGGCAGTGCCGATGCGATAAAACCCAGACCTAAAGGAGTTGGGGAATGAAAATATATAATCTTTCAGGTCCGCCAAAGCAAATTTCTCATGATTTTCAGTGTTTTTTAACATATCCAAAATACAAAGGGAAGCAAGGGAACATGCCACTAGTGACCTAGTGGGTGGACCCATTAGAGGAATAGGCCACGTTTAAGGACTTTTTAAGTCCAAAATGAATAGAGATGGGCAAGATTTCTCATTGTTGTAGCATTTTCTATTTAAAATAGAAAACAGTCATGGTTATCATTTGAAAGGGGACGTTGCAGGGATTTCAAAAGCCCGATAGCCATTCCATTGCAGGTACAGGTGGCCGACACATCCTTAGAAGTGTCTAGCCATGATTGCTAACATTGAAAGAAGAATTCAACTGGGAGACAACGGCCGGCAGACAGAGGACGAAAGAGGAAAAAGTCCAGCACAATGCAGTCGAATCAACCCAAAGAGATCATGGAGTATTGCTGGGACAAGCGAGCTCCCTGACAATGCAACAAAATACCAACAATCAGTTACCCTATTGTTAATAAAGAAACCTCTGAGCTCATGCGTGCCTAGTCATGGCATCAAGTTGTTGAAAAGACAAAGAGAATAGATTAAGACACTCCAAGCCTTTGAGAGCTCAAGAGCATTGTAAAGGGCCTATAAATGGCTAAAAGTTAAATGTATGAAGGGTTCAACTTTTGGAGACTATGGATACTTTTCTACCCAAGCTTCTCATCTTCATTCTAGCAATATGAGCTTCTTTTGTTGTTATATGTTCAATTTCCATTTTCTGTTTTGTTCTAAGCTTGCACTTGAACATGTTGTTCATGATTCTTTTGTATCTAATGCTAGATATTTTTCATGTTATCTCTGCATTGATAAATTAGATTTGCAACTTCATTTACTTCCTGTAGCTAGCCATTCATATGTGTTTATATATGCATCTACCGGTACAGTCAGTATTCTCCATCTATCCATTGAATCTACAAACTATTGAGCATTAGTGGTCTAAAGCCTTGTAAAGTTGAGGGTGTTCATGCATGTCTTGAGTAAAAAGAGAGTTGAAATGGTTATCTGGATTGATCCAAACCTTCATCCATTCCAATAGTTCCAAGAACAATATTGAATATTATATGTTACCAGGCATCTCCGAGATGCAACCTAGGAGAGATTCCTGGAGTGATAATAGTAACATTAAAAGGAATATAATGAAAAAACAAGCTGGTAGTCCCAGTTTTGGGATCAAGGGGAAAATCTCTGTGTATATGTGTTTTATGTGTTATGATATTGCATTGCTTATTTTCCGTGTTCTAGAATTCATATGAAGGTAATTTCTGTACGGGGTTAAAACCTACACTTCCATGTACCATCCAACCATAGATTGGGTTGAACTAGATCTATCTTTTAGCCAATAACCACTATGCCATATTCCAAGCATGAATGTGCGATCTCATGGAATAACCAAATCAAAACTGAAAAAGGGCTTGTAGAGGCCAGACCACCTCAACCATCAACCATAATCATTCTACCTCCACAGTTGAACATCACTAACACCAACCAGATCAATCTCTATGATCCAGGTGGCTCTTGAAAGGGCTTAAAATAAAAATATTCAGATTTCATTAAAACCAATACCAAAGTGTAGATCTCCTCTTCCTAATTCCAATGGTACAAATGACGCCTCAATGTGAGTTCATATGTGAAAGTTATGCTCAGTCAAAGTTTCAGTCAAACTGGGAAAAGGTCATAGTCAAAGTCAACATTTTTCCACGTGGCAAGTCATACATATGACACATGGAAATGAAGTTAGAAGGCCTAGTGGGACACACAAAGCTAATGTGGAAGCTCAGTCAATAAACCAAATGGATCCACAAGCAGGTGATGTAGCAACACCACAAGTTGACACATGGCAAGTAGGTGACAAAAGTTGCTTATGATGTGGACCATTGAGAGCTTACCACATGGCCCAATCACATGGTTCCACATGGCACCTAAACTTAGGCCCAAGTGGAATTGGCATGGTGAAACCTCCATTTTTATCCTATTCTCATGGTTTAGGGAGTCCTTAAAATATGGACACACGTTTACCATATATTATATGGTTTGAAAACTATATTAAAACCAAAATTGGGCTTTAAAACCATATTAAAGAAAAAATGGGAATCCATGGGTTTTGAACCCAAAACCTCCCCAATAAAAAGTAACTTAATATGACTATGTCATACCATTGTGCGAACTACACACTTTGTTTTATTCACCCTCACACTTTATTTATAAATGCCATTCAAATGGTTCAAAGGGAACCATGGAGAATACATGAGAGATGACATCACATGCAAGACAATGAAGACATGAATCTCAAGAAGATTCTAGGAATATTCTTAGAGCATATGTTAGGGAATTTCCCAAAAAATACTCTATGAGGAATCTTTGAGATTCCCTAGGGGTAGAATTTTGAAGGTGTCAGAAATATGTCGAGTTTATACTTAGATTTACTTGAATTTCACTGAGAGTTTGATGGCATGATCAAATTTCTTACATGAGCAGCAAATTTTACAGAAGCAAAATGTTGAGGGTAGAACCATGAAGGTGGAACCTCGATGTTGTTGGAAATAATACTGAGGGGGGGGGGTGAATCAGTATTAGCAAATGACTAACTTTTTCATTTCCATAGATTCATATACACTACTTCAGTTAAGGGAACCCACCTATACACGCAACTGTGTTTAATGAAACTAGCGTATATCCAGTAAACTTATGATTCAGTTAATCCATTATACGTTGATCTTTAATCAGTGCATCAGAACTTCGTTAACCATATGAACAGTAAATAGGTGCAGTAAAATAGAACAGATCATCACACATAAGAAGCACACATGAACACCATGATATAAGGTGGAAACCCATTACGGGACAAAAATCACCTACTGTTGTTTTTTTTAAGAGAAGAAAAACCTATTTACAATCTTGTACTGGTGCAGACTCATACCACTATGCAAGCACCCACCTATAGAAGGCTACAACCTTCTCTTGTTCTGTAGCTACTACTGGAAGGGAGCTACAACCCCCTAGCTCTTGTACTAGCTGATCCGTTTACTATTATGTAGGCGACAGCCTACTGAAGGGTACAACCTTCTTGATTCATCACAAGACCATAATATGAAGGCCATGTTTCATCCAATTTTCATATTGGACCCATCAACAACATTGAAGCACAAAATTAATCACCACTACAATACACCCATCAACTGCAATTGTGTCATCAATCTCTGAATCGCCCAACACTGAAACAAAACACAGTCACCAAAACACAGAGCAGAACACAGAACTCCGCAACATCAACTAGATCCAACTTCAACTTCAAATATCATATCTCACATTGTATACGCTACTGTGATGAAAAAAACTAGCATGTATACGCACTTTTACCAAAGCCAACTAGTGTACATGTATGCACCTTTACTTCTATGAAAGTGTGTGTGTACATTATATGCAACTTGGTATATGGTGAACCCATGTGTATACACACCATTGTCATAGTGAACCTATGTATACCTCTCTAATCATTCTAGTTGTACTATGATCTATCATTTGAGTGAGTTTTCATCGAGGACAACACCTGTATCATACCTGTATCATAATGCCAACTATCTCCCCCTTTGGACTTGATGGCAACATCCACACCAAGTCACTCTCCCTCTTTGACATCAAGGGCAAAGGGTGGACCAAGATATTCTCTCCCTTGATATACATTCTGCTGTCCATACTCCCCCTGAGTACATGCTAAAATCTCTGATTGAGCTCCCCCTTTGTACATGCCAAGATGTACCAATCCATTTGTGCTCCCCCTGAGCACATGCCAAGTCTAAAAAAGACCATGATAGTCATCAATAACTATCATACACCATATGATCTGCATTATAAGCATCTATCACTAGCATCCAAACCTGTAACCTGCAATCCATTCTCTTGGCCAATCAATAATCAATAGCAAGATATGTCAATAAGCATCAAAGACTTCTAACCTTAATGCCAACAATGAATTATTCAAAGCATATGCTTCCCCTAAACCTGTGCCAAGCCATCATTAAACAGAGTAAATAAGTGAATAAACCATATCAAACTTCTGTACTACTGATTTTCTTCAAAACATCATATATGCGACTATGCAGCATTTAACTCGCGTATATACATGACTTTTCTTCATGAAACCTACGTATGAGATTTAGAATATTGATGTTTCATACTTTCAGCTTCCTTTGAGTCTATGCTATCTGTATATTTTTCTATGCAACATCCTTCTGGCTGTACTTCCTTTTTCTTCCATATCTTCAACAGTGATGATGTTTTCTCCTTTTGGTATGGTGCCCAAAATCTTCTCCTACATTCCTTTGCTATATGTCCAGGCTTGTGACATGCATAACATCTTACATGTTTCATATTCCTCTTATAGTAATCAATGGCTTTGTGACCAAACATATTGCAAGAAAAACAATATCCCTTGAAGTACCTAGAATGTGATGATCTTTTTGTGTGACGATCTTGAACCATTCTACTTCTGCATATGGCTGCAACATGTCCAAGATTATGACATACATAACATTCAACATTATTCATCGGCAGAAATAATCGTCTATCACTTCCATAGTTAGGAGCAAAAGATATTGTTTGAGGAATTTCTTTCCTTACTATTGATGAGGTTGTCTTCTCATCTCCTTGTTGAGCATTTCAGATTTCTCATTAGAGTTCCTTGCCTCACATTGTGAGCTAGATTCACCTTCAACAGATTAATAAAAACCAAGACCAATTTTGATAGCAGGCGACCTTTGACTACTAAGAATATCATCCAAATTCTTAGTACTGTCTTGAAATAGTAATAGTTTATCCTTTTCTTCTAATTTACCTTTTAAGATCTTTACCTCAACCTGATGTTGTTCTTCCTTTCCAGACATTGCTTCTTCAAAATTTCTTCAGACTTTCTCCATTCTTCCACTTGTTGCCTTAGTTTGAGAATCCCTTTTTCTTGTTATTCATTCAGCTCCTGCAGCATTTGATGAACTCTGAAGGCACATTCCAGCTGATCTTTTAAGCTGACAATTTCTTCTTTGAGAGCATTCTCCCTTTTGCTAAATAGATCTTGTTGATCTATGATTTTATCTGATGCTTCATTTGCTTGTTCATCTTCAATCTGAGGTGATTTAGAATCTGAATACTTGCTTCCACCTAATGGCAATTTGTCCCTATTCCTTTGATTTGTCTTCTTCTTCTGACATGCTTTCTTTCAGATTGTTCTATGAATCTCCTTCAAGCGATCAAGCTTCCACCAAAGGACCTGCTCTGATACCAATTGTTGGAAATAATACTGAGAGGAGGCGGGTGGGGGGGTGAATCAGTATTAGCAAATCACTAACTTTTTCATTTCCATACTTAGATTCATATATGCTACTTCAATTAAGGGAACCCATGTGTACACACAACTGTGTTTAATGCAACTAGCGTATATCCAGTAAACTTATGATTCAATTAATCCATTATATGTTGATCTTTAATCAGTGCATCAGAACTTCATTAACCATATGAACAGTAAAAAGGTGCAGTAAAACATAACAAATCATCACACATAAGAAGCACACATGAACACCATGATATAAGGTGGAAACCCAATGCGGGACAAAAACCAACTGCTGTTGTTTTCTTTAAGATAAGAAAAAGCTATTTACAATCTTGTACTAGTGTAGACTCATACCAGTATGCAAGCACCCACTTGCAGAAGGCTACAACCTTCTCTCATTCTCCAGCTACTACTGGAAGGGAGCTACAACTCTCTAGCTCTTGTATTAGCCAATCCGTTTACTAGTACGTAGGTGTTGACCTATTGAAGGGTACAACCTTCTTGATTCATCATAACACCATAATATGAAGGCCACATTTCATCCAATTTTCATACTGGACCCATCAACAACATTGAAGCACAAAATTAATCACCACTACAATACACCCATCAACTACACCTGCATCATCAATCTTTGTATCACCCAACACTGAAACACTAAAACAAAACATAGTCACTAGAACACAGAGTAAAACATAGAACTCTGCAACATCAACCGGATCCAACTGAAACTTCAAATATCATATCTCACATTGTATACACTACTATGATGAACCAAACCAGCATGTATACAGGCTTTTACCAAAGCCAACATGCGTACATATCTGCAAATATTTACTCATAACTTTGTAGCTATTCCAAACATTAGTCATACCCAGATCATAACATTTATACAATAAAACATGCGTCAATAATTCAGATCTAGTCAAACCACATAATGATAATGCACTCCAAGCCTTATGATCCCGATCCATCATCCATCATCAACTGCATAGGTGCATCCTTGGTTTAGATCAAGCAAAGCATCACAAACCCATAACCAGCATACTAAATCTCACACTTCATTAGATATTCAATCTTTGCACCCTTGCCCTCTAGCCTAATGATCTTCTTCTCCTTATATAGGTTTAGGCTTCTTTCAATACCATGGTCCAAAACCATGTAGGACCAATACCTTGGACCCAATACATGGGACCAATACCTCAAACAAAATACCATGGACCAAATACGAAAATACCATGGACCAAATACCGTAGACAAAAACTTAGTTTTCTGACATGTATGCGCCTTTCCTTCTTTGAAAGTGTGTGTGTACATTATACACGACTTGGTATATGGTGGACCCGCGTGTATACACACCCTTGTCATAGTGAACCTGTGTATACCTCTCTGGTCATTCTAGCTGTACTATGATTTGTCATCTAAGTGAGTTGCCATCAAGGACAACACCTATATCATACCTGTATCATAATTCCAACAGACGCAGGAATTTGTGTGGAACCTTAAAGATTCTACGGATACCCAAAATTGACAATTTCAAAACCAATCCGACTGTATAGTCATCTGACTCGATTTTTTGCGAGGAACATGATGGTGTGATTTATTTCTTCATATGAGCAGCCAAATTTTAGTCAACCTACAAAATAGATTCTTTGAGGAACCTTTGAGATTCCCGAGGAGCCCACATTTGACCAAGGAAGAAAGGGGTCGAAGTTTATAGTCATTTCATGACTTTTCACCAGAACCGTGAAGGTGCATGTTGTTTCTTCATCTGAGTAGCTGATTTTTGTGCCATCCTCTGGTGTGGAGGTATAAAGTGTGTTTTTTTCCATGTGTTCATTTGAATTTTGCTAAGATGATTATCTGATTTTGAGATCCACGTATTCCACTTTGTGATAGGATCATTGTATGCCATTTTATGTGAGAGATTGTTCCTTTGTCATACTAGAGGAGAGATTTGATGAGTGATACTTCTTATAGGAGAACGTCTTGTGGAGATACATTCCAATATAGATAAAGGGATTCATCCTTGTATTGACAAAGATTACATCATGTATTCATCATCTTCTTGTAATGGAGCTACCTCCCCACTCTTGACACGAGGCCTGGAGACATAGTCCACACTAGATGAACTTCGTTATCATATCATATGCTTATGTGTGCTTCATAATTATTTGTTATTTGTTTCATGTGGATGGTTTTTTGAAGTTGTTTAGAATATTCATTGCTAATGATTTCACAAGAAAATGTAAGTGTGAGTAAAAGGTCTTGTTTAATGGGGATTTTTGTTTGAAAGTGTTCACAAAAAATTCCCAAATCAAGTGGTATCAGAGCGGTCTGACATTTTTTCCAGGGATTGTGAATTGAGTGCGCAACAAGAATGAAAATGGAGGATCACAAATATCTCTACCAGACCTTCTAGGGGATGGAAATCATGGTAGACACAATGTGTGCAGATTATGAGGAGAAAATGACAAAAGAGGAACAAGAAAAAGAGAGAGTAGAGGATGATCCTCCATCTCCATATTGGGGTGAATATTCTTCTTCTTCATATTCTTATCATCATTCAAATGAAGAGATCAATTAGAGCCTTCAGGCAAAGAATGTTTAATTTAGGAGACCTCTACAAGAACTATAAGACGATAGGTAGAAATTGTAGCTTCAATTACAAGCCATGAAAGATGCCTTGGAAAACTTTAAGTGCAATGAAGGTTTAGGTGAACCATCAACACCTGCTTCAGAATCATAGTTGAGGTAAACAATGTTGATAGTTATTCAATTTCATTTTCACATGATTTTATTTCTGCTGGAAGCCTTGAGGTACCCATTTCAAGCACCGACATGAGACTCCTTACCAAGATGGGGTATAAAGGAGGAGGACGTGGTGTTAATGGACAAGGAATGACTCAGCCATTGGAGGTTATACAAAGGCCTCGATTTGCAAGAATGGGGTTCATTGAAGGAGAGTGTTCGAAGGTAGCATAAGCTTCCAAGCCATTGTCGAAACCATCAAGGAATAAGATGTTGTAAGCACATCATAATCTTCCCGTGACAATGAGCATTGCATAGGAAGAACTAAGGCAAGAAATTATCATCTTCATATTCTAGAACTAAGGCAAGAAATCTTCATATTCTAGTCTTCCTTTTGATTACAAGAATATTGTTAATAATGAACAAAACTTGTGGCATAGAAGACCATGCATTTTTTGTGGCTTGTATAACCATGTTGTTTCCAAGTGTTGGAAGAGAACAACAACAAGGAAAAGAAGAAGACATGTAGACTTTTCTCCACATCAGGGAAGGACAATGATCAGGAAAGTTTGGAGGAAGAATATTTTCTGCAGCCATTGCAATAGAGGTGGACATCAGAGAGCCACTTGTTGGGAGCTAAATCCAGAGCAGTGACCGAAGGACCAAAAAGAACCTAAAAATGAACATATCAGTGAAGCAAATAAACAAGAAATCCAACTACAATAAGAGAACCCATCAACATGATTGGGTAAGAGATGGGTAGTGTTTAAAAGTAGTTGAGCATGGCCACATTTTGTAAATCACATGTTTTGAAATGCTTGTAAAATTGTTTAAGTGCTTGCCATCACTTATGAAAATGACATAGTGATTTCTGGCTCTTTAAATTGATAGCTTGGGTATTGGTTTTTGTTATGATTTTGATGTAAACTTGACCAAAGAGTGTGTTATAAACTCTTGGCAAGTATGGGGTTTGTTTGGATCATGTTTGGTCTTGTAAAAGAACATGTATTTTGCAAGGTTGTACTACATGTTTGCATTGGATACAAGTGTTGGTTCATCATTTATAGCTCCATAGTACAAAGGTGAAGGAGAAGGAAGTGTGATCTAGCACTTGTTGTGCAAATGATGTAGTACATCAGATTGCATATTTTGTTTATGCTTTTGGAGGACCAAAATCTTCTTAGTGGGGAGGAATGATCCAAATGGCTCCAGAAAGGCTAAAAAATCAAAGTCTTTGGATTTTGTCAAAACTAGGACAGGACCATTGATGAGCACCAATATTGAAGCAAGAATGCTAAACTCTTGGGGCTACCAACTTTCCTTCATCAACCCGGGGGCAATCTATTGTGTTGTATATATAGTAGATGTAATGGTCTATTGTTGTCATTTTTAAATTGGGGCAATAGACCACTAAGTTTTTTCAAACCAGTCTTCTATTGACTAGAAGGAGTCTGACTACCAAATGGAAAAGGGTAAATTATTATTAATGAAAAATGGGAGCGTTTCCTACTCTAGGAAATGAAAGTTCTAAATTGGAAGGTGCTATAAAGTGACATGAAATCATCTAGCTAAGAATCTACACAATTTGCTTGCAAAAGAGGACAAAATTAACCTTGTATATAACATCTAGTTATCCAGACTAACTGGGCATGTAATTTTATCTAAGAACTACTGTGACTGTTGCATGCATGTGCTAACTTAGAAATTGCAAGAAAAAAAAAGCCTTTTTGATTTTTAGTTTTATGAATACAAATGATAATTTAACCAATTTGTTGTTTGGCAGGGGAGAGAGTTATGGGGGAAAAGGTTTGGAATAGTTTCAAGGATATGGAAGCCAAGTGGGGGTCTAGCCAAATCTAAAATGACAATTTCTTCTCAATTCGAGCTTAAAAAGGCTCCTATAGGGTTTCCTGTAGTACTACAGGATGTCCTAGTTCTATTACAGGATGCCTTGTTTTACTACATGAAATACGGTGAAAGCTTATAAGAAGGCAGGAAAGGTAGAATGAAGTGTGGGAAAGGTGTATGATGGAGAAATAAGGCATAGATGAGGTGCACATTAGGCTCAGTCAAATGCTTAAAGTTGGTTGGATTTTCTCAAGGAAAATGCCAACTTTTCTTACAAAACAAGAATTTGGACTACGATTTGGTGGACTTTGGCATCATAGGGGGAGAAGACTTGGATGAGGTGAATGAGATGAGGTCTCCCTGCATATCAGAAGCTCCTGCAACAACATACACTCTTTTCTTCATTTATGAAAAATTTCGTTTATACATGGAAAAGATGAGTTGAATGGAGGAAAAATAGAGTTATTGATAACTAATAGCTAAGATTATGAATGGAACTACTTCTAAACCATAGAAAAATCAAGAGATCAAAATGGCATTTGTAAATACTTCTAAGAAATCTAGAGACAATGATCTATTCAACAAGAAACCCTAGGTTATGCAGTAATCAAATAATAAATCTATTTTCGAGCTGAGGGAGATGAGGTAAAGGCCACTATCACACACTTTTCTGAAGCCTTTATTGTCACTATGGTACCACTAATCTATCTATCCACAAATGGAAGCAAACTAAGTAATCATCAAAATAGTTGCAGATTATAAAAAATCAAAATCACTTTAGCAACTAACTATGAATGTAACCTAAGCATACATGTATAGAAATAGGAGCCTCTACTGCTAGGGTTTGGAACTAACCCAAGAGCTTCAACACTCTGAGTCAACTCAATGCTAGATCAAGGGAATTCTTTTCATTTTCATTAAAAGATCAAAAATACATAAAATTTATCAATCACAATGTCTTAGCTTGAAAATGCCTCTTAGATACAACAAAAAAGGTGCAATTCTAATGAGGCCCAAGGACTTCTTATTCATACAACTGAAGCTACCAACAACATCTATAAATTTAGGGAAGCTTGGCTCCCAACTCGAGATCAACTTGTCTTCAACTATCACTGGCTTGGCTCCTAATGACCTCAGTGACTTGGTTGTTTGTAACTCGGAGTTGATGAGATCTAGTGGAGGAATCTTCGAGTGAGTGAGGAGGAATCTTCGAGTGAGTGAGGAGTTAAGGAGGGAAATCCAATCTCCTAATATCCCTCTTTCTTGTCTACTTTGAGTTCCCGCACTTTAATTAGTCGAAATTTCTCCAAATCCTGCAATTACTGCACATTAGGCCACGTGACATAACATCTCATATTTACCCTTCTCACTAAGAAAAATATAACAAAACATGTAAAGGAATGTGATAAAAGTTGATTTTAGTAAGTTGGAGAGTGGAATTAAGTTCCATATAATTTACCTATTAATGAGCCTCATCATCACCCCCTACTGAAAGTGTTTCTCATACTTTGAGAAACTTAATCTATGTCCATATCTTTCATTTCTCTTATGGCCTCTTTGGCATTTCAAACTTCTATTGATGTATTCTCCTCTGAAGGATAAAATCCCACATGCTTCTCTATTTCCTCCCACTGATTTCTTTCTTCTTATTCCTTTCTTCCTTCTAACATACCCAAGAGAAATGGTGAACTAAGTTTCAAGCCAATACAGTTGATTTTGAGCCTCTGCAGTGCCTTCTTATATAGTGGGGCCCTCTCTAGTGCATCCCTCATTCTTTCAAGGGGAATGATACTCCATGATCTTTAGGCTGTATGGTAAGGTGTCCCATCTCCTTTGGCATGATTTCCAGCTTTCATCCCCTAGAAATCTCAAAGTGTCCTCAAAATGAGTCACTTCTTGCTCTTGTGTTGCTAGGTATCTTAGTGCAAGCTAGGGATCATTGGCGATGAGGTTCTGGGTGCTAATGACAACCATGGAATTCATCTGTTATGCTCTGATGTAAAGGGTCTCTTTTTCTTCTCTTTCCAACATTCTCTTTACTTCCTTAGCCCTGGCCTCCTCATGAATCATCCATGATGCCAAAGCCATCAGTTGTAAGTCCCCCAACTTTGGATTGGGGTCCCACACATTCGAGTCTATTAAGACCAAGGTATGTAAGTCTAATTTAAATATCTTGGCCCTATCCTCCAAGGTGCTTTGGTCACAGATCTCAATGATCTACCTATAGTCTTGGAAAGGCATAGTCCCTCATTGTGCTAGGGTCTTTATCTGAAATTGCAGCCATTGATATTTTAGGTACAAGGCATATGATTTTGTTGGCATCCTTCACTGGAGTGCCTCCATAGAGAGGCTTGCCATAGTGGCCCATTGGCTCTCTTTTTCCTGTACCTACCTCCTTAGCCATGTGTTCTCAGCCTCTAGTTGAGATTTCATTACTCTTTCCCTGTCTCTTATCTCACTTAACTCTCTACCCATATCTAACAATTTCTCTTCCATATGGCTCACATCATCTACACTCTTTGATTTAGAAATTTTCATCCAACGATGTGTCCCTTGTAGGTTTTAACCCCATACAAAAATTACCTACATAGGAATTCTAAAACACAGAAAATAAACATTGCAAGAGAATAACATATAAAACACATGTACACAGAGATTTTCCCCTGTATCCCAAAACCAGGATTACCAGCTTCATTTTTCATTATGATCCTTTCAACGTTACAATACATATTTATACATTCCGAAGCATCCAATACCATGGACCGAAAACCATCGCGTCCAAAACCATGTGGGAAAAACATGCACAAAACCATAGGTAGGTCCACCCAACCTAATATAGGGTCCAAAACCAAAATTTTATGGGGTGCTGCCCTCGACCCCATACAGGGGGTTACCTGCACCCCTCAAACCCCCTATGACCCACTTGCTACACAATCGGTGCAAAGAAGGGGGTGGGCTCCGGCCCCCTTCTAACCACCCGGTTAACAATGTGGGCTAGTCATGGAAAGAATATAACACAACCCAACATTCTCCCACTTGTTGTTTTCTTTCCACAACAGGCCACAGGAGAGCTTAGTCATTTATCCATTCCTACATACCCATTATTTCTCTACACCAAGAGAACTTCTCAAAGCTCATATATTTTGTCAATGCATCTACAATATTCTTCAAAGTGTCCACCTTTACCAGCAACACCTTTTTATCTTCTATCATATCCCTCACAAAGTGATATAGAACATCAATGCGCTTTGTCTTTGAATGATATGCATGGTTCTTTGCCAAGAAAATAGCACTTTGGATATCACAGTCTATCCTTATAGCTCCCTGTACTAATCCCATACTTGAACACAATCTCTGCAACCAAACAACTTCCTTGCTTGCATGAGTGGTTGCCATGTATTCTGCCTCTGTAGTTGATAGTGCCACTACAAATTGTTTCTTACTCATCCAACTGGCTGCACCTCCAAATAGGTTAAACACATACCCACTTGTAGATCTTCTTTGATCCAGATCTCCAGCCCAGTCTGCGTCAACAAATCCACGAATAGCCAACACTTTTTCCAATCTTGGTCTTCCTTAGTAGCACAAACCATAATCATTAATGCCATGCAAATACCTAAAAACTTGCTTCACTATTGTCTAGTGCTCATTCCCTGATTTTTACATAAACTTGCTCACTACTCCCACTACATGTGCAATGTCTGGTCTAGTATAGACCATTGCATACATCAGGCTACTGACTGCACTTGCATATGGAACAAGGGACATGTCCTATTCCTATTCTTGTGTCTTGGGACACTATTCAATAGATAAATTCACACCTATAGGAATAGGAACCTTCACCGATTTACTATCTTGAATATTAAACCTCTGCAGTATTGTCTCGACATACTTCCTCTCGTTTAACCAGAGCTTCCTCTTTGCTCGATCTATTTTAATTTCCATGCCCAAAATATAGTTTGTAGCACCAACATATTTCATGTCGAATTTGGAGGAAAATTGGGTCTTCAAATCTTGGATACTTTCTTTTTCATTTCCAATGTGCAATATATCATCCACATACAAGACCAGATAAATAACACAGTCACCAATTAATTTAAAATATACATAGTGATCTACTTTTCTTTTGGTGAAGCCAAGTTCCTGTATAAATGTATCAAATCTCCAATACCACATCCTTGGTGACTGTTTTAACCCAGACAGAGACTTATTTAACTTACATGCTAGTTCTTTCTTACCCTTCACCGCAAAACCTTCAGGTTGCTTCATGCAGATCTCCTCTTCCAGATCTCCGTGAAGAAATGATGTCTTCAAATCCATCTATTCTACCTCAAAATCAAAAGCAGAAACAACACATAGAAGTAATCTAATAGAAGAAACCTTGGCAACAGCAGAAAAAATATCACCAAAATCAATTCTTGGCACCTGGGAATAACCTTTTGCTACCAACTGAGCTTTGTATTTCTCCACCTTTCCTTCTGCATTTGTCTTCTTCTTGAACATACATTTTATGCCAATGGGTTTCCTTCCAGCCGACAACTCCACTAGGTCCCAAGCCTCATTTTTGTGCAAAGATGCCATTTCATCAACCATGTCTCTTTCCAAAGTTTTCCATCCTCTGAATCTATTTCTTCCTTCACAGTTTTGGGATCATCATCAATAATAGATAAAGAAAAATTTAAACAAAAAACAGATGGACTATAACTTTCTGGCTACCTTCTTTCTCGAACTGACCTTCTCACACTTAGAGTTTGTAGCTCTTCATCTTCTAATGCCTCTGCTGTAGAGTTTGATTCTTCCTCCTTAAGCTCAAACTCTATCTTCTCAGGTTCCTTTGGTTGGACTTCATGTTTAATAACATTGTTTACCTCTCTGAACACCACATCTTGACTGTACGCAACCTTCTTTGTTACTAGGTTCCAAAGCTTATAACCCTTTAAACCATCCTTATACCCAATAAAGATGCACTTTTCAGATTTACTATCAAAATTGGTTCTTTTCTCCTTTGGAACATGTACATGCATCACATCTAACTACCCTCAGAAGTGAAAGAGAGGGTTTCTTACCAGTCCATACCTCTTGTGGAGTCTTATCCTTCAACTCTGATGAAGGTGATCTGTTGACTAGGTAACATGCTATCTCCACCACCTCTACCCATAATTCCTGTCCTAACTCAGCACCACTCAGTAGGCTTCTTTCCCTTTCCATCAATGTCTTTTTCATTCTTTGTACAACTCCATTTTTCTTAGGTGTGTATGAAGTAGTCTTATTCTGTGCTATACCATGCTTCTTACAGAATTCTTCAAATTCCTTACTGCAAAACTCTCCATCATTATTTGTCCTCAACACCTTTATCTTCTTCCCTATTTAGTTTTCCACCAGAGCTTTAAACTCTTTAAACCTGTCAAAGACTTCAGATTTGTTCTCAAGGAAATGTATCCATGTATTCCTTGAGAAGTCATCTATAAATGATACATAGTACACAGACTTACCCAGTGATGGAACCTTCACATGTCCAAACACATCACTGTGCACAAGCTCTAATATTTGTTTCGCCCTCTCACCACGAGAGGGGAAACTCACCTGATTCTACTTCCCATATACACAATTTTCACAGAAATCAAAATATAGAGAGTTATTACTCATACCTTCTACCATACCTTTACCACGAAGTATCTAAAGGCCCCTCTCTCCAATATTTACAAGCCTTTGATGCCACATCATGGTCTTCTCTCAGTAGACCACTAGATTTTCTGCTCCACTTTCAGGAACCACAGAGCTATTGCACCCATCAACAACAGTGCTACCTTGCAGCTTGTACATAGTTCCAATCCAAACTCCCCACATCAATACCAATGCCCCCTGAACCATCTTCCAGGTATCCTTCTCAAACACTATTTTTACACCTGCATCATCCACCTTGCTTACAAAAATCAGGTCAATGCAGGAATATGCAGAACACCTGGAAGTGTTCTAACCCTTCCACCTTGCAACTTCAACTTTAATTTTCTGCAACCAATGATGCTAGCCTTCCTATCATCCCCTAAGAAGAAATCACCACCATCGTATTTATCATACTCGCAGAACCACTCTCTGTGGGGAGTGAAGTGAAAGGATGCACCTGAGTTAATCAACCATGCCTCATGATCTACACGTGTACTTGAAGAAGACAAGTACACATCCCCACCTTCATCAAACGTGGTTTTCTCCTTTGCAGAAGGAGCATCATTAGATCCTTTTCCTTTATCAGGAGATTTAGATTTACAGTCCCTTTTGTAGTTCCCTTCCTTTCCGCATTTCTAGTACACCACCTTTATAGGTTTTCCTGGAGATTTAGATCTCCCTCTAGATTTAGATCTCCAACTCAATGACTTATTTTTGTTTTTGTTCTGGGACCATCCTTGTACTGACAAGGCATCACCATTCTAGATCTCCATATTTTTCCATCTCATCTCCTCCATCAGCAAGGATGAGACTATTTCATCAAATTGTAAGGCAGTTGCATTGCTACCTTTTGCAATAACCAGACTATCCCACGAATCTGGTAGAGAACACAACAAACTGATGCACTTATCTTCATCTGAAATTTTAATATCAACAGATAATAACTGACTTAACACAGTATTAAATGCATTCAGATGCTCTATCATCAAGTCTCCATATTTCATCCTCAGGTTATACAACTTTTTTAGAAGGAACATTTTATTTACCAAAGACTTAGATTGGTACAAAGTCCCTAACTTGTCCCACAAAACCTTCACTATAGCTTTCCCTGATACATTCAACAATACTGAATCTAAGACACACAATCATACTGTGCTCTTTGCCTTCTGATCCAACTCCTTCCATTCTCCATCGAACACTCCCGTTGGTTTAGTACACAGATCTACCACAATCCATTGATCTTTATCCCCCAACAGATCCTCCATCTTGAGTTTCCACAACTCAAAACTCTGACCATTAAATTTCTAGATCTCTATCTTTCCACTGCTTGCCATATTCTTTCACCACCATAATCGATCTCGCATATGTGCCACTGAACAATGTCTACCACAGGCCTAAGTGAAACCCCTCAGCAACAAATGCATCCCCTTGAAGCCAAAACAACTCTGATACCAAATGTAGGTTTTAACCACGTTTAGAAATTACCTGCATACAAATTCTAAAAAATAGAAAATAAAAAATGTGAGAGCATAACACATATACACAGAGATATTCCCCTGGATCCCAAAACTAGGAATACCATCTTGATTTTTCATTATGTTCCTTTCAATGTTACAATACATATTTATACATTCTGAAGCATCTAATACCATGGACCTAAAACCATCGCATCCAAAACCATGGACCGAAAACCATCGCATCCAAAACCATGTGCGAAAAACATGCACAAAACCATAGGTAGGTCCGCCCAACCTAACATAGGGTCCAAAACCAAAAATTTTCGGGGCGCTGCCCCAGACCCCATAGACGGGGGTTACCTGCACCCCTCAAACCCCTGTGACCCCCCAGCTACGCAATCGTCACAACAAAGGGGGTGGGCTTTGCCCCCCTTCTAACCCCCGAGTTAACTACGTGGGCTAGTTGTGGAAAGAATACAACACAACCCAACATCCCCGCTCTTCCCTTTTCAAGCTCAAAGAATATAGGGATGGAAACTTTATGTGGTATTACTATGCCTCCCTCGATGAATCTGTAATAGGAGCTGAGATTGGGTTGTGGACTAGGTTCCTACAGCTCTTGGGATTCTCCCTTTACTATCTTTGGAGTATCCGTCTCCCCCTGTATTTGTGTTGCTACTTCCTTTCCATTCCTTTGTCCCTGTTATCCTTCCTGCAACTTTTTTTTTGTTTCCTGTAGTGTTGACAAAGTTTCTTGTAGGACTATATGTGTTTCTTATAAGAGGTTTTTCCCTTTTTGAAAGGGCGTCAAAGGTTATTTGATTTTCTTTGCTGAGATTGACCTGGTGATGGGCCTCCTAACATAGGTGATTGGTGACTTTGGGGAAACCTGTTTTGATGTGCCCTCTTCACCTTTCATTTCTGGGGGACTAGTTTTTCTTGTCCTTTTTTTGAGTCTTCAATGATGATAGGAGTCTTGGTCAGTGTTTGCAGCCTCTCCAGTTTTGTCTTGGTGCTCCTCCATGTTTTGAAATATAGGGGAGTCTCCCTCTGTATTTTTCCTGTTGAATTTATGGGTGTGCTTAGGGCAGTCAAGGCAGCAATTACCTCCTTCTCTGTGGGTTCAGGAGACACTCTTGGGGATTCCTCCCCTTCCTTGATATGTGTTTCAGGGCTTGTCTCATCCTTTTGTGCTTCTTCCCCACTGTTCTTCTCTCCCTCTATTTTATTTGTCTCTGCCTGCTCTTCCTCCTCTGGCTCTTCTTCTTCTTCTTCTTTAGTTTTTTCTTCTGCTTCTTCAATCTCTTCTTCCTCTTCTTCTTACAGTTCTTCTTCCTCTTCCTCACCACTAGAGGTTGGATCTCTTTCATACTCGATTACTTCAATTACATCTTCCTTGTCCATGTATGTAAATGTGGACCAAAGAATAGGAACCCTTAATTGGCTTAGGGCATCTTCTAGTATGAACTTGATCAGTCCATGATGTGCTAGTTGTTGATGCTTTCCTTCCTATACCTTGATGATCATGTTTATTATTGATTGTAATAACAAGTGGGGCACACTAAGTCTTCTATTAGGAGGTAACGCTTCTCCAAATATCATGTCATGGAGGAGTCTAAACTAGTAACCATAGACTATACTAAGCCTTCCCTCACAAAAATATACTTCAGGATGTGATAGCTTAATTCATCCCAAGTATATGGAATTCTCTCCCTTCTAATCCCATTTTTGTCATCAATTGGCTCCTCATCTTCGAACAAAAAATTTTTCTTGGCATAAGTGTTGCTAGCTTTATCCTCTTTTCTCCATTGTAAACCTAGAGGAAGTGTAGTGATTCTACTAATGCTTTCAAGGGTAATTGTTCTTGACAATACGCTCACCACAGAAGTGGAACTAACTCTTCCTTGCGATGTGAGTGACATTGAAAATTCATGAGCTACATCATCATCATATACTCTAAGTAGCTCGAAGAATCCCAACCATTGATGCCTTCTAAATATCTCTACCATAGGGGGATGGAGATGTATTCTAGATGTTCTTGTGGGCTCCCTTCTATTCGAACCTCCTTCCATTCTCTCTTTGTCAATCTGATTGCATGTAGTTTGGTGGATTTAGCTTAAGAGATTTCCTAGGTGACTGAGGGTTTATAGTTTAGGAGGTCGATGACTAGAATTATCCCTTTATATCCACACAATTCTATCTATCTCTATGCACACTGTAATTACTAGAAAAGAAAATGAAATTTTATTTTCCTTTCCTCTTTTCTAGCTATAAAATTAAAACACAGAGGATATGGACCACCTACCTTTCACTGTAATTCCTTGTTTGAGGAGAATTCTTGAATAGTTGGGCCCGAGGCACCCCCTTGTAGAGTTTTTAACAATTCCCACTGTTTCCTGTAGTTTTTCTACATTTCCTGCAGGTGCTCATTGTAGGATGGCCGAGACTAGCTTTCTTCTTCGATGGCTCCTCCAAGTGGTCCCAGTTCTCTAAATATTGAAATGAATGATGTATTGCATGAAATTTAGGGAGCGTTTCTATTTATCGTTAATTCCTTGGAGCGGTGTGTTCGCTAGCTGGGTACACAATTTCTCCTTTTGGATAGTTGACCCACTATTAGTTATCATGCATCCCTTTCTTGTAATCATTTCCTACTCTTGTACAACTTAACTCAACCACCTTTCTAACTTATTTCCTTTTATGTGACCTTGCCATGTGTCTTGTTGACTAGAACTTGACTTTTTGTTTTCGGGCTGAGGGTGGCAAAGTTAACTGGCCACCTTCAGCTTATA
The DNA here is from genome assembly GCA_000404065.3 of Pinus taeda. NCBI lineage: Eukaryota > Viridiplantae > Streptophyta > Pinopsida > Pinales > Pinaceae > Pinus > Pinus taeda. The sequence continues at coordinate 63,795 of APFE031437554.1, forward strand.
AAACCAACCTTTTCATGTTCTTACAGTTTTATCATATTCGCACTTAGGAGAGAGTGTGGATGAGGTGCCATACCTGTGGATTCCTTTTCTTGGTTGATGCATGCTAAAGGGTGGCTCTATTGTGCTTCTTCTGGTTTAGGTACATCTTCCCTTTTGCTATTGTTTTGTTGATTGCATCTGGCTGATAGGTTATCTTCTTTATTGTGATGTGTAGGTGTTGGAATCTTCTTTTGTTTCTAAGATTTGGATAGGTTCCATAGTGCCTACAGGGGTGCTAATATTCTTCCTCTACATGGATGTTGAAGGAGGATCCTGGAGATTGTTGTTGTTACAATATAGGTTGCTACAAGGTTTTCTGTAGTACTAGAGGAAATCCTGTAGCTACCTCTTTCTGAATTTTTTTTTTTTTAAGGAGGAATAGGTGTTGAAGTAGGAGTGGAAGGGGTGGAAATGGGGAATATGGAGTGGTAGGTGAGGTAGGATACTAATGGTATGCCCTTGGGCTTTTCTTCGTTTTCATCTCTTTTTTTCTTTTTTCTTAATATTTTTTTTATTTTTCCTTTTCTTATAAGTGGATTTCGTGATCAACACAGAGCGTGACATGGTCATGAAATGGCGTTGGTTGAGATGTGGTGAGTCCAATGGCCTCCTCTTTCAACCAAAAACAAGCCTTCATTATTATTTCTCAACCAAGATTTCGTTCCTGTATATTTTTAGGACTTCCTGTAGTACTACAAGAAACTCTTGTATTAATTACGAGAAATCTTGTAGAAGTCAAAAAATTGCCTGCAAATTTGATTCTTGATGGTTGGAGATGAGTATGGATGCATGAGACATGGCGGTCATGGAAGATATGAAATAAATGAAAGAATAATGGGGTTTTTCTTCGCTTGTTGCCCTCTAAACTTGGTCTCCTTTATTTCCTTGAAAACCTACAAAAACCAAGAACTGTTATGACTGGGCAGGTTTCAGGTCCCTGCCATAACAATTTTTTTTTTTTTTGAAAGATAACCATGTCGCCTCAAAGGATGTTTTCAACCTGTTTACCTGTGCTAGGTGCCTCAAGGGAGGTTTTCACCCAGTGATCTTTTATTTTTCTTTTTTTTTTTCATTTCACTCTTGGGCTACCTCAAGGAGGTTTTCAACCCAAAAGTGAGCCTTAGGTGCCTCATGGAGGTCTCCACTTAGGTCTCTTATTGTCTTTTTCATTTTTTCAAAAATTCAACAATCTTCAAGAATTCGGTGAGGTGGAAGACGAGACTCCTCCAATCACCATCATTGCCTTACTGATACTACTGATGAACTCTTCCTTTAACAAAAGTTTTTTGTACGATTTCAATCTATACACATTGACAAGCAAGGGGATACCTTCTTCATCAATGGTCCTTATATGAACAGTCCCATTGTCATGGCACTTTTCTATCACATATGGGCCCAACCATCTAATCATCAACTTGCCTTTGAAATCCTTGAACCTGGAGTCATACAATAGAGCCCAATCACCTTCTTGAAACATTTTTTCTTTGATATTTTTGTCATGCCAAACCTTTATTTTTACTTGATTCACCTCTGTGTGTAGGAGGGTCGACATACTGAATTCATCTAACCAATTGATATAGAGAAGACTCTTTTGATGTGCCCTTGTAACATCTAAATTCAATTGTGTTTCCATTCTTAAAGTGTTGTACTCAAACTCAATGGAGAGTTGATCCTTCTTCCCATAGACCAAATCATAAGGTTTTAAGCTAGTGGTTGTCTTCCAAGTTGTATTGTAGACCCAAGTGGCCTCCCCTAGTCTGCCAGCCCAATCCTTCCTACTGCCTCTCACCACCTTTGAGAGAATTCTTTCCAATTCTCTATTGGTAACTTCTACTTGTCCATTGGCTTGAGGGTGGTAAGGAGTTGATTTCCTGTGCTTGATCTTATTTTGGCTTAACAAATTCTCAATCATGTGTGGGGTGAATTGAGTTCCTTGATCAGTGACTAGCTCTCTAGGGTATCCAAAATTGTAAAACACATTCTCCCTCAAGAAATCAACCACTTTCTCTTATGTGGATGCCTTAAAAACCTTGGTTTTAGCCCACTTTTTCAAGTAATCAGTGCACACAATTCAGTACTTTTTTTGCCCTGATGGTGGATCAATGGGCCCAATGAAACCCATTCCGCACTTGTCAAATGTCTCAAAAGTCACTTGATTTTGCAAAGGGATTTCATCTCTAGGAGTAGGTTTCCCCATTCTTTAACATCGGTCACATTGGCTAGTGTATCTTCTTGCATCTTGGTGGAGTGGGCCAATAGTATCTAGCTTGTAGTACCTTGAAGGTTATCCTATTGGCTAAAAAATTACCTCCATAAGGCCCATCATGATAGGCCAAAAGGATGTCAAAACATTTCTCCTGCCTGACACATCTTCTCAAAATTTGATCTAGGCCTAGCTTGAAAATATTTCCCCCAATCCAAGTGAATGGGGCACTTTTCCTTATAATTCTTCTCTTCTCCTTGGAGGACAGATTTGGAGGGAACTTTTCAGCTATTAAGTAGTTGGATATGCTAGCAAACCATGGAGAGAGAACCGAAATAGCAAATAAATGCTCATCTGGAAGTTGGTCATCAACCATTCCTTCCTAACCCATAGGAAAAGCAAATATGGACAAAAAATATGCAACAACGTTTTCTCTACCAGGATTAGCAATGATAGTTATATCAAACTGTTGTAACAAAAGAAACCATCTAATAGTTTCGGCATTCACATTAGGCTTGTTCATCAAATATTTAATAGTGGCATGGTTAATTTGTATAAATGTCTAGTAACCAATAATGTACTGCCTAATTTTATTCAAGGAAAGGACAATAGCCAGGAGTTCTTTTTCAGTCACAGAATAATTCAATTAAGCCTTGGACATATTTTTTTTGATGAAGTAAATGGCATAAGGTAACTTGTCAACTATCTGGACTAGAACTGCTCCTATAGCTTTGTCAGAGGCATCATCATGGATGTGGAAAGGAAGAGCTCAATTTGGTCCTCGGAGTATAGGTGTAGTAATCAACTTGTCCTTTAGGGTTTATAGGGCCTTTTGGCAACTTTCTGACCATAAAAATTCGAAGCCCTTGGCCAATAGTCCAAACAAAGGTGAGGCTACCTTGTTGAAGTATTTTATGAATTTCCTATAGTATCTAGCTAAACCTAATAAAATTCTAACATCCCTCTGCTTTTGAGGAGTAGGGACCATCTTTATGTTAGTGATTTTATTTGGGTCCATTTGTAGTCTTTCCTAGGATATTGAGTGACCTAGAATAGTTCTTGCAGCGATCAAGAACTCACCCTTCTAAGGACTAAGGGATAAGTTCATTTCAATGCATTTTTTTAATACTTTTCCCAAGATAGAGAGAGACTCCAGGAAATCACATGTATAGGGGGTGAAATCATCCATATAAATTTCCACAGAATCATGGACTAACTTTGCAAAGATGTTCAGGATTTCCCTATGAAAAGTGTAAGGGGCATTGCATAATCCAAAAGGAAGGACTCTATAAAAAAAGGTACCCAAGGATAGGTGAAGGTGGTTTTATCTTGGTCCTCTGGGCTAATTTGGATCTGATTGTAACCACTAAACCCATCCAAGAAATAGAAGAACTTCTTTCTTGCCAGAATACCAAATACTTGATTAATGAAGGGTAGAGGGAAATGGTCCTTTTTTGCGGCTTTTTTTAGCTCTCTATAGTCAACACAGATCCTCCACTTCCCATTTTTCTTTTGAACTAGAACCAGAGGAGACACCCACTCATTATCTGAGATGGGGTAAATGAACCCTGCATCCAACAACTTCTGTAGTTCTTCTTTGACTATATCCTTGACGGCTGGGTTCATTCTCCTTTTAGGTTGGCACACTGACTTGTAGCCTTCCTTGATGTAAATGTGGTGAGTACACACTGAAAGGTACACTCCCTTTATTTCCTTATAACTCCAGGCAAAGGAATCCAGATACTTTCTTAGCATTTCACATAACTTCCCTTCCTGATGTGTGGAGAGGGAGGGGTTGATTTTCAATGTTCTTTCTAGACCAAATTCTATCATCTTGACATGAGTAGGACTTGAGTTAGCTATGCACAAATCAGTCCAAGAGTTATCTTTAGCTTTCTTCACTAACTCCTCAAGAGACATGGTGTTGAGGGGGTGATTCTGGAGGATTTTCTCAATTAGGTCATCTTCACGAGGTTTCCCCTTCCTATAGTAGCATCTAGGGTATAGATTGGGGAAGAGTAGACTTCATCTTCCTCCTCCTCTTGTAACCATAAAGGTAAGTCATGCTCGACAAATGGTTGAGAAGGAGGGTACAAGACCAATTGTTTGGACAAATTCCCATTTTTAATGGTCATATTCCTAGCCCTGCAACTTATGTAAGCATCAACAGTGGCTAACCATGGCCTTCCAAGGATGAGAGGATAACAATTGAATTTGGTCTTAGGTTGGAGAACTAAGAAGTCAACAAGGTATTCCCAGGAATCAATGGATACCATCACATCCTCAGCAACTCCCTCAGAAGCTATTGTGGATCTATCTGCAAGCTGCAAGACTGATGTGGTCTCTCTTAATGATCTTTAAAGATTCAATTTAAGCATAGTCTCCTTAGTCACCACATTGATGGTAGCCTCAATATCAGTCAAGGTATCGGGGACAATAATACCATCAATGTGCACATCTACCACAGGAATTCCAGGATCTAGATACTTTGGGGATATCACCCACCCCAACAATAAGTTAGATAGCTTTCCAATGATATTAATGGTAGGGGTGCCTTTCTTTTGCCTCCCAGGATGCTTGAAAATTTTCTCCTTGATTAACTTGTTGTATAAGGGGACATCCTTGATAGCTTGGAGGCGTGGGATTTTAACACACAGGTTTTTCAATTCACCCAGAAGTTAGTTTCTTATGGGGTGTGCTAGATAGGATGGATTAATATCTCAGATAAAGGAGGTGGATTATCTTGAGGGACACTCTCCTCCTTTTCCTCTTCAAGCTCCTCAGGTGGAGATGGAGGTTTATTATCTGGAAGAAATATTCCAAACCTGACGTTGATTTCTTGAATTTCCACAACATAGGCAGGGTAAGATGTTTCTCCACTATAAAGCTGATGTGCCAGTCTGTTGTTCGGGTTCAGATTTGGTTGGGTAAGAATATGAGGTTTATTAGGTGGAGCAGGGTGAAGGAATTGTGATTGATATGGAGGTGGAGGTAGTAAGGTTGGAGATTGGTTGTATGGGGGGCTCCACACGTGGGATGGTGCATTCCACTGAGGTTATGGGGGAGGATATGGATGAAATGGTTGGTTGGCAGGTTGGGAATGGTAGTGAGGTGCAAAAGACCAGGGAGAAGGTGTGGACCATGAAGGATGATCAGGAGGGCACCAAGGGGGAATGGTTGCATTTTGGTTAGTCTTGTAATATGAATAGGATGACCCTTGCATGCCTTTCTAGTATGTTCAAGGTCCTTGAGGACTCCTTTGGTTGATATAATAGAGTTTTTAGTCACCCATTTAGTTCCTTGATAGACAACTTTAAATCCAGGTAGAGAAGGGCACTTTTATGTGGAGTGGTTCACCTCACAGACCAAGCATATCTCTATAATATGTAATGGACATTCATTCCTAGGGTTCCTTCTAGTGCATCTAGGGAAGAAGATAGCTAAGGCTCTTTCTGCTTTTTCTTTCTTCCGCTTGCTCTACATGGTGTCCATTTGCAGAGCAAGGGTATGCAAAATTTTTCTCTTGAAGTCTTCCAACATGTTCCCAATTTCACTTTTTATGGATGTGTTAGAGGAGGATGAACTGGCCAAAGATTGACTAGCCCTACCCTTCTTTCTGACTGCCCTAGAATGATTTTTGAAAACTGTCTTGATATCATCATAGGGTAACTAATAGATACCCCCTCCTAATAGCGGGTTTAAGGTTTCTAGGAGATCTTCCCTTATCCCTCTAAGAAGTACTAGCTTAAGTGATTCAGCATCGAGGGTGCACCTGGCCCTTTTATAGCTGAGTTGGAACCTTTCTTCATAACATTCCAAAGATTCATCATATCTCAAGGTCATTTTAAAAATTTCCTTTTTGGTATCTTTGGACCTGCAATAGTCCCTATACTTATTGTTGAAGGCTTGTTGCATCTGAGCCCAGGTGGTGATGTTGTCCCCAGGTACACCCATGATCCAGTGCAAGGCTGCATCTTTGAGGTTAGATAGGAAAAATTTCAACTTTTGTTCATCAGAGGTGTAATCATACATTATGCATATGAAAAAAAACTCAAACAAAAAAATATCCAGGTCCTCTAAGGTCAGGCCATGGAAGCGAGGAATGGAAGAGGAGTTTATGTTTTTCATCCTAGCATCTCCATTAGCTTCTCTGGTGGGAAAATCACCCTCATTTCCATGCTCAGCTCCTTCTTTGTCTTCAATCCCATTTCTATTTTTAGCCATGGTGTATGTTAGATGAATGGTCTCTTCTTCTTCCCCAATAGGCTCTTCAAAGATCTATGGTTATTCACCTAATGGTTCCTCTACCTCACAGCGACCAAAGAAGAGGGAAGGTTGACTATTAGATGTGATCAGGGTATCTGGAAAAAAATTCCTAAGTTGACTCTAGTCCTATTAGGCATGAAATGAGTTTTGTTTCATGGTTTTCTTAGAATTACTTGCAGAATGGAAAGAAATCAAAGATTTCAACTATTTTATGAATGGAAATACTGGCAGAATTGGAAATAAATCAAAGATTGCAACTATTTTCCGAATGGAACTAATTGTAGAATTGGAAAGAAAGCAAATATTGCAACTATTTACTTAATGGAAGAAAAAAAGAAAGCAGAAATCACATCTACTTAGACAACTTCCCAGAAAAAGCGCCAAAAATTGATGAGCATAATGTTGCAACTCCTGGGGCCACCAACTTTACTTCATCAACCCAGGGTTCGTGCAAACTTAGAGGTGACAGTGATGTATACACAATAAATGAAATGGTATACTCTTGTCACTTTTCAACATGGACGATAGACCACTATGGTTTTTCAAACCAATATTCTATTGGCTAGAAGGAGTATGCCTACCAAATGGCAAAGGGGAAATTGTTCATAATGCAAAAAGGGAATGTTGCCTACTCTAGGAAATGAAAGTGTTGAATTGGAAAGTGTTGTAAAGTGACATGAAATCATCTAGCTAAGCATCTACACATTTTCTTGCAAAAGAGACCTAACTTAACCTTGTATATAACATCTAGTTACCTCGAGTAACTGAACATGGAATTTTATCTAAGAACTATTGTGACTGTTGCATGCATGTGATAACTTAAAATTGCAAAAAAAATCCTTTTTGGATTTTTATTTTTATGAATACAAATGTTAATTTAACCAATTTGTTCTTTAGCAGGGGAGGCATGTATGGGGGAAAAGGTTTGGAATAGTTTCAAGGGTTTGGAAGCCAGGTGGGGGCCTAACCTAAGCTCATATGACCATTTCTGCTCAATTCGGGCTTAAAACAGGCTAATACAAGGTTTTCTATAGTAATCAGGATGTCCTAGTTCTACTACAGGATGCCATGTTTTACTACAGGAAGCATGGCGAAAGCTTATAAGGAGGTAGGGAAGGTAGAATCAAGTGTGGGAAAGGTGTCTGATGGGGAAATAAGGCATAGAGGAGGAGCACACTACCCAAGGCTCAGTTAAATGCTTCAATATGGTTAGATTTTCTAAAGGAAAATGCCCACTTTTCTTACAAAACAAGAATTCAGATTAGGGTTCTGTTGACTTCAACATCGTAGGGGGGGAAGACTTGGATGAGGCTAATGAGATGAGGTCTCCCTACAAACCAAAAGCTCCTGCAAAAACATATGTTATTTTCTTCATTTATGCACAATTTCATTTATACATGGAAAAGATGAGTTGAATGGACGAAAAATAGATTTATTAATAGCTAATGGCTAATTTTATGAATGGAAGTGCTTCTAAACCATAGAAAACTCAAGAGATCAAAATGACAATTGCAGATACTTCTAAGAAATCTAGAGGCAATTATCTATTCAATAAGAAACCCTAGGTTATGCAGTAATCAAACAATAAATCTTCTTTTGGGATATGTGAATAGATCGAACCCTGAAATCATGATCCCATAAGAGAGATGAGATAAATGCCACTATCACAATATTTTCTAAATTTTTTGCTGTCACTATGGTACCACTGATCTATCTATCCACTAATGGAATCAAACTAAGTAATCAACCAAATACTTGCAGATTAAACAAAACCAAAATCACTTCAGTAGTTAACTATGAATGTAATCTAAGCATACATGTACAGAAAGAGGAACCTCTACTACTAGGGTTGGGCCCTAACCCAAGAGCTTCAGCCGTCTGAGTCAAATCAGTGTTGGATCAAGGGAGTTCTTTTCATTTTCATTAAAAGATAAAAAATACATAAGAGTTATGAGTCACAATTTCTTAGCTCGAAAATACCTCTTGGCTACAACAAAAAAAGTCCAATTCTATTGAGGCTATATGACTTCATGTTTATAAAACTGAAGCTACCAACAAATTCGTTAAATTTAGGGAGGCTTGGCTTCCAATTCGAGATCAACTTGTCTTCAACTATCACTGGTTTTGTTGCCAATGACCTCAATGTCTTGGCTTCTTTTAACTTTGAGACGATGAGATCTAGTGGACGAATCTTCAAGTGAGTGAGGAGTTAAGAAGGGAGATCCAATCTCCTAAAGTCCCTCTTACTTTTCTACTTTGAGTTCCTACACTTTGATTAGCCAAAATTTCCCCAAATCCTGCAATTAATGCGCATTAGGCCAGATGACGTAAAATCTCATCTTTACCCTTCTCACTAAGAAATAATATAACAAAACATGTAAATAAATGTGAGAAAATATGATTTTAATAAGATGGAGAGTGGCATTAAGGTACATATAATTTACCTATTGATTAGCCTCATCAAACATAGAGATTTTCTTCCTAATTCCAATGGTGTAAATAACATCTCAATCAGAGTTCATATGTGAAAGTTATGCTCACTAAAAGTTATAGTCAAACTACAAAACATTCAAAGTCAAATTCCACATTTTTTCACATGGTATGCCATACAGATGACACATGGAAGTGAACTTAGCAGGTCTAGTAGGACCCATAGAACTAATGTGGTATCCTAGTTAGAAAACCAGGTCGACCCACAAGCAGGTGATGTAGCAGCACCACAAGTCGACACATGGCAAGTGGGTGACAAAAGTTGCATATGATGCGGACCAATGAGAGCATGCCACATGGTCCAAACACATGGTACCTAAAATTAGGCCCCAAGTGGCCTTGGTATGGTGTAACCTCCATTTTTGTCTTATTCTCATGGTTTGGGAAGTCTTTACAATATGGACAAACGTTTACCATATATTATATGTTTTGAATACTATATTAAAACCAAAATTGGGCTTTCAAACAATATTAAAGAAAAATTGGGAGTCCGTGGGTTTTGGACCCAAAACCTCCCTAATAACAAATTACTTAGTATGACTATGCCAACCATTGTGCCAACCACACACTTTGTCTTATTCACCCTCACACTTTGTTATAAAATGTCATTCAAATGGTTCAAAGGGAACCATGGAGAATACATGAGAGATGAGGGCATGGGAAGACCAATGAAGAAATGAATCTCAAGAATATTCTAGTAATGTTAATAAACAATATGTTAGGGAATATTCCAAAAAATATTCTCTATGAGGAATCTTCGAGATTTGCTAACGGTATAATTTTGAAGGTGTCATAATTATGTCGAATTTATACTCAAAGTAACCAAAATTTCGTCAGGAGTCTCATGATGTGATTGGTTTTCTTATTTGAGTTGTGGATTTTTGAGAAGTATAATTTTGAGGGAAGAACCATGAAGATGGATCCTTGACGCAAGAATTGGTATGGGACTTAAAGATTCCCTAGAGGCCCAAAATTGACAATTTTAGAACCAAGTTGACTCTATACTCTTATGACTAGAATTTTCATGAGGAACATGATGGTATGACCTATTTATTCATCTGAGCAGTAAAATTTTAGTAAACCTGCAGAAGAGAATCTTTGAGGAAACTTTGAGATTCCCAGGGAGCCCATATTTGACCAAGACAAAAGGGGTTGTGTTTATACTCATATTTCATTATTTGTTTCGAGGAACATGATGGTGCATGTCATTTCTTCATTTGAGTAGCTATTTTCATGACGTCCCCAGACTTGGAGGTATAAGCTGCATTGTTCCCATGTGTTCATTTGATTTTTTCTGAGATGATGATTTGATTTTGAGATCCACGTATGCTAGTTTGTGAGAGGATCTATGTATGCCACTTTATGTGGGAGATTGTTCCTTTGCATACTAGATATATTTTATTAGTGATATTTTTTGTAGGAGAATGTCTCATGAAGAGAAATTTCACTCTAGATAAATGGGTCCATCCTTGTATTTACAAAGATCACATCATGTACTCATCATCTTCTTTAATAAACTAATGAAGTGGCCTCCCCACTATTGACACAGGGCCTGGAGACATAGTCCACACTGGATGAACGTTGTTATCATATCGTGTGCTTATATTTGCTTCATGATTATTTGTTCCTTGTTTCATGTTGATGGTTTTCTGAATTTGTTTAAAATATGCATTTCTCATGATATCACAATAAAGTTTAAGTGTCAATAAAAGGTCATATTTAATGGGGATTTTTGTTTGAAAGAATTCATGAAAATTTCCCAAATCAAGTGCTATAAGAGCAGTCTGAACTTTTTGCCAAGGATTGTGAATTGAGCATCCAATAAGAAAGAAAATGGAGGACCAAAAAGATCTCTACGACACCTCTATATGATGAAAATAATCGTATATATAATGCATGAAAATTATCAGGAGAGAACGGAAAAAGAAGAGCAAGTGAAAGAGAGAGTAGAGGAAAATACTCCATTTCCATATTCAAGAGAACATTCTTCCTCTTCATACTCTTCTCATCATTCAAATATAGATATTAATCATAGCCTTCAAGAAGAGAATTTTGAATTGAGGAGACTTCTACAAGAAGCAAAAGAGGAGAAGAAAATATTGCAGCTCCAATTATGAGCCACAAAAGAGGCCTTGAAAAATTTGAAGTGCAATGAAGCCTTAGTGAAACCATCATCACCTCCTTTAGAATCAATAGTTGACGTAAACAATGTTGATAATTCTTCATCTTCATTTATGCATGACACTATTTCTGTTGGAAACCTTGAGGTACCCATTCCAAGCACCGACATGAGACTCCTAACCAAGATGGGGTATAAAGGAGGAGGACTTGGTGTTAATGGCTAAGGAATGACTCATCCATTGGAGGTTACATAAAGACCTTGATTTGCAGGATTGGGGTTCATTGAAGGAAAGTGTTCAAAGGTAGCAAAAGCTTCCAAGCCATTATCGAAACAATTGAGGAAAGAGGATCATTGCATAGGAAGAGGTAAGGAAATCTCTCATCACCAGACATGCACCAGAGAAACCAAAGCAATGTATACAAGGTCTCAATATTCTAATGTTCCTTTTCATTACAAGAATATTGTTAAGGATGAAAAAAACTTGTGGCATAGAATACTATGTACCTTTTTTGGCTTGTATAATCATGTTTTTTCCAAGTGTTGGAAGATAATGGAAGCAAGGAGAAGAAAAATATGTGTAGACTCTTCTCCACATCACACAAGGAGGAAGGTTAGGAAAGTCTGGAGGAAGAAGAATTTGTGTAGTCACTGCAATAGAGGTGGACATCAAAAAGGAACATGTTGGGAGCTCCATCCAAATCAGTGACTGAAGGACCAAAAAAGACCTCAAAATGAACCTATTAGCGAAGAAAATCAACAAAAAATCCAACTACAAGAAGAGATCCCATCAACCTAGTTGGGTAAGAGATAGGTAGGATTTTTAAGTAGTTGATCATGGCTACATTTTGTAAATCACATGTTGTGAAATGTTTGTAAAAGTGATGAAGTGTTTTCCATCACTTATGAAAATGACATAGTGATATTTTTCGTGCTTTAAGTTGATAGCTTGGGTATTGGTTTTTTTATGATTTTGATGTAAAGTTGACCAAAGAGTGTGTTTAAAACTATTGGAAAGTATGAGGTTTGCTTGGGTCATGTTTGGTCTTGTAAAAGATCATGTATTTTGAAAGGTTGTACTATAGGTTTCCATAGGATAGAGGTGTTGGTTCATCACTTATGGATCTGAAGTATTAAAGAGAGAAAATTATTCTCACATGAAGAGTTGGCTAAAATTAAAGAGTCATTTAAATAAGATAAGTTGAGTCAAGTCAAGTCTTATTTTGGGTAAAGTCGAATTTAGTATGTAGTTGCATGTCAAGTTATTTTAAGCAAGTTGCTATTCGAAAAAGTTTAAGTAACCATCACTGAGTTCATTGTAATCATCAGGTTTGTGTGATCAATTGAAGAGTCCCAGCTCGTGTTATTGTGTGTGTGAATTTTGTGTTATTTTGAGCCTTGCCTCCCCTTCCTTTCCAACAAATTGGTATCACATCCGAGAAAGGATCACAATATTTGTGGTGCCTATAGAGCCAGTAAGAAGAGGACCAAGTGAAGAAGGCCACTAATTTATTTTTTTAATTGTGTTGCAAAATTGTCGCATTATTAGGAAATTAAAAGTGTACAAGTGAGATGTGAAATTCACACTTTTTAAGTGCAAAAAGTGCAACAATTTGGTCAAAAACTTACGCTACGTAAAAATTGGTTTATCAACTCATTTTGGCTGTGTTGGGGGTGCACAAGCCCCATTAAGTATTAAAACATGAAAATCTCATTGTTTCAAAGTTTTTAAAGCTTGATAAGTCATGTGGGCCACTTTACATCATAATAAAACATTTTTAAAAGCAGGTGACATCCTTTCTCAAATATTTTTTTGGGAATAACCTTTATAAAAGGAATTTCGAATTGGTTTATAAAAGATTTGGAAATAAACTTTATAAAAGGGATTTATAAGTTATGAGAGACTTTTTTATATAAAGTGTTTAATATATATTATATATATATATATATATATACATTTTTTATAAAAAAAAAAATGTTTAAGAATTTATTTAAAAGGAGTTTATGAAAAGGGATTTGCAAGCCTTATGAAAAGAAGGTTTTATTATTATTTGAAGAGAAACTTTTGAATATGGCTTTATCTAGCTTCCAACCCCAATTTCCACCATTTACAGGGAACAATTATGATATGTGGGCCTATTGTAGCTACTACAACACCCTCCAAAATTTAGGCTTACACTCAATTTCAGGGCCTTCCTCAGTCTTGTACATTGTTGTCGCAAACACTGAAGCTTATTTCATGATCTTTATTGAAGCATTTTTATCCCTTTTAAAGTTGGGTAAATTGTCGTCTTTCGACATGATTGGTTGTCGCATAATCTATAGAAGCATGTTGTGATGGTTTCAAGGGTCTATATTTGTGTATATGAGTTTTTCAAACTATGTAAACATTGGTTACACTCATTCACAAAGCTCTGAGCACTATCGCACAAGTGTCATCATGGTCATCCCAAGGATGTTCTATGTCATTGTGTCATCAACTATTTTAAGTGTGAGATCATAGTCGAAGTCTTATCATTTCTCACATCAGTCTAATTGGTCTTACAGTTAGCCATTTCTGAGAAGGATTGCTGACTAAGCAACTTGGCTTCACCCCGCCTCCCTAAAATGGGCACTTTGTAGTTCTAGTCATCTACTTGAGACCTTGACACTGCATAATGCGTAAATTTTTCCTCCCAGGACTACTGCAGTGCATAGTTTATATGATCAAGCTCTAGCCTTGACCTTCAAAATTATGTAATCATTCCTCCAAGCCTGGCCTTCACTACACACTGCAAAATCAAAAGTCTCAATCTCATCACCTGAACCTTTGAACTACTCAATTGCACATTAGCCCTACCTCCCTTACCTCCCAAAACTGTGCAGTGTGTCATCTTAATCTCATATCCTCGACCTATCCCACTGGCTCTCAAAACTGTGCAGTCTTATCACACAGTTCTACCTAACTGTGGACTACATAGGCTTAGAACTCAAGCCTCACCCTTGGCTGCTGGAATTGCACATTGCACAATCACTAAGCCTCTCTCCCAACTTGTCACCTGGTTCCAGCTTAGTTAATGGATCAAAATGAACTACCTTAAACTGGGGGGTTTTTAGACTGATGTCATCTCGTCATAAGTGAATTACAGATGCAAGTACTCTATCACACCATGGAAAGATAATGAAGAAGGAGATGAAGGAGGGAAGATTGTTGAAAGACACACTTGTAGCTGAACACACAAGTTGATCAATCAAGAAAAGAAAAAGGAACTCTAGTTTGCGATTGCAAGTCAATACTTAAGATCATTGAAGATTCCTTATTACCAAGTCATATGGAGGTCAAAAGAAGGAGCATACACTTAGCACTCATCAGTAGCAGTGGCTTGACATTTCCACATCATCGTATAGTCTATTTCAATAGTTTCATGTCATGAGTAGTCACATGCCACAGCGTGTGGCCAATGGTATAGCATATGTTTCAAAAATATATTGTAAAGTGAAAGTCCAAAGGACATGTGTGGAATATGAAGATTCATGTAAAGTTAAAAAATCATAGGAATCCAAATAGTCATGAGGGTATTCAAAGAGTCACAGCGAAGGAGAAGTATCACCCCTTGGTTATATATAATCCCTCATTATATAAGCAAAGGAATTTTCACCTTGGCTCCTCCTACAAAGCATTATAGATATAAGCTAGTTATTTTTGGGGAGAAAGGAGTGGATCCAATGCTCCACTACTAGATCTAGTTATCCACATTGTATACATGTCTTGGAACTTTTACTTAATAACAAAAACCTTCAAGTCCAACATGTTCTTCATGCATGGATTATGAATGTTTGTAATACTATTATGCAAATGCTTGTATTTCATGTTTTCTTTCACATGTGCTAATATAGTTTAACTATTTCGGTTGTTTTAGTACTTATCTTATTGAGAATATGTTGTAATGGTTGTTATTGTTGTCCCATCCTTGTGGATTATTTTTCAGGATATTAGACAAACCTTTCTTCATTTGTTGGTTGTAACGACCATCACATCCACGTTGGACTATTACACTAGATGTTAGACAAATATTTTTGGTTCATGTGTGTCTATTACACCGATGTACTATTACCTCTCTCTTAGAGGCTCACTTTTCTCCCCTCTCCATAGTAGAAGAACCTTGACACATTTCCAAATGAGCACTCACCAAGCACACCTTCCTGCCTTTTGAAGGAAACCTTGCATCTTTCTCTCTTGTTGAGAGTTAGAGCCAAGGAAAATATTTAAGGATTCGACAACTGGGCCTTCATACCAGATGGGATTCCTACACCAAACAGCGTGAGGTCTAATTGGGACTTCATATTGGGGAGATTCTGTGAATGTTGGTGGATCCAACATTGTCAATATTTCTGGTGCTAGAATGAGGGAAGCCATAATATTATGGCTAATAACCCCACCAACCCCAATCTTACTTCCTCTGGTCAAGGAAGTAACATTCCTAGAAACTCCCCTATGTGCCATTTATCCCATCACCCAAAGTTTTACGAGAGTTACTGGATTGATACATGAAATAGAAACTCTTACATATTTCTCAAAGAAGAACCAAACCACCCCTTCTGGGATAATAGTTTCAACAGTTGAAGATTTGATTCTCACCACCCTTGAAGAGTTAGTAGACTTTGAATAAAACACATAAGAAACAAAACATCCTCCAACCTTCAACAGTGGTGACAGTGATAATGTAGTGCTCTCAGATGATATTTTCCATAGGTTAGGTGGAGAAGAAGAAGAGGAAGAAGACCAATCATATTCTAAAGGAGGGGACGACAATGAAGAAGACATGCCAAAAAAAGATCTGGATTGGATGTCTTAGGGCCCACTTTCATTATCGGGTATGTTACTCAAAATTCCAAGGCATCCAGGAAATATCCTCACGAAGTATGACCCTAACAAAGCAGTAAAGGCAGAGGATCATCTATAAAACTTATACCTACATTTGTAAACATTTGAGGTACACTATGAAGATGTTGCATGTAGACCATTTCCATGTTCCTTATATCGTAGATCACCTATGTGGTATCATATTCTTCATCTCAATTCCATCTAGAAATGGAGGGGGTTTAAGAAAATGTTCCTTGAGAAATTTGTTTATGACAAGACTCGAGCCATGTTATTGAAAGAGTTGGCTAGTCGCAAGATGGAGCAAAAGGAAAAACTAAAATATTTTAATTATAGGTTTAATCATATTCTGAATAAGTCCTAGCAAACACTAAACCTCATGACGCCATCACCATTGATTATTACACCTTTTCCTTTCCAACTAGCATTCCGCAGTTTGTAAAGAGAACTGGGAAACAAACTTTGATAGAAAATTATGAAGAGGAAATTGCAGTTGAAAAGGACTTTCAAACAATTCGAGTCATTGTATATTATGAACCAACTAAAGACTCCAAAGACATGGGTAAAATGTGTTAGGCCTCCATGAGCAAGGCCAAAGATAATGAAACTATTGATCTTGAGAGCTTGACCCATACTTTCAAGACTCTGTCAAATGAGTTGGCAGAACTGAAACAAAGGTCAGGAGAGACCACCATGAGAAGAAAGCTTCCTAATTTCAACCTGTTCAAAAGAACTGCAAATTCTGGTAGTAGAAACAACCAACCGGCTAAGTATGCGTAGAGCTCAAATGTTGTATTGAATATTGAAAGTATAAGCATAGACCAATAATGTTCGTATCATTAGGAATATAATTTTGAGAAAACATGCCCAGAATGGAATCATGTCATGAGCATTCTTACTACACATCTTGTTGATGCGGTAATGATTGATGAGTATACCGAGCCTATAGAAGAAAAGTAAGAAGTTGTTGCAACTGAAGAGATTCCAAGAGTGGGGCACGCAGTAAACATGTTCAATTGTATACTCACAGCCTAAAAGAGTATGGTTGAAAAACAACCTCTGAGTGATGGTCCAGCCCAAAAGTAGACCAACTAGTAAAATTTGAGAAGCCAAGGGCCAACCAGTGGACCAGATTTGATGAAGCAGAAACTCAAAGAAAATATGTTAAGAAATATCAGTCCACCCATCAACTCAACCCATAACACTGAGATAAAGTCAGGGAACACAACCACAATGACAAGTTCTTCTATAAGTAGTAAGAGTAAGACCAAAATTCTGGAAGTCACAAACCAAGTCACACCCCTAGACACTTTGGCATCCATTCCCACTATAGATTACAACATAGTTGAATAAATGAATAATTTTTGTGTGAACATCTCAATGTTCGAACTAACAAAGATCATGAGATAGTGGGACATCCTCTTACGCGCACTTGGATAGTCCACCAAAGTAATGATGATTCTTCTGACAAGGGATTTGATATGTCCTCTGGTTCCCTTGAATTAGTACTTAATGATTTAAAAATGGATGTAAATACACTTTGTCCTTCTTTTTTCTTAACTTTTGAAATCTTCAATTTCAATGTAAACAATTGCTTGGTTGATTCTAATGCATCGGTAAACATAATTCCATTATCTATTGCCAATATAATCAATGCAAAATGGGACAAAATAGATGCACAAATAATTTAGATTGAAAAGACTCTTTTCCATGTAATTGGTGAACATAGAGATGTGATTATCCATTTATAATTTGATGAGTGATTCCACCAATGTATCAATGTAGTTATTGTGGACATTTTGGAATAATATGGAGTATTGTTGAGCAAATATTGTTCCAAAAATATATAAGGGTACTTTGTTATGGATTGGTCACATTTATGGTTCCCATACAAGGGAAAAAATAATCAGATCCAGGTGAATTCATAGATATAATTGAAACATATTGTTACTCCCTTGAATGGACACAAATAATGAGTGGATTTCGTGGAACTTATCTTCGAAAATTGTTTCCTAGAAACGCAACTAGGGTGTTATCTTGTGTAGCCATCCCAGTCCCACCAAGTACAGAGTTGGAGCTCCTTCTTAGTCCAACTAGTGAAAATGACATTTGCACAGTTAGTAGTAGTAATAATAATAGTACTAGTGGAGTTCCTAATCCTTGTACATATGATATGTGGAATTTGTACTTTGATGGCTCCAAAATGAAAGAGGGATGTGAAAATTTTTGAATCTACACATCAGAAATCCTACTACAATCATTGATTTATCATATCCTGCTTATTCTTTACATTCAACAAGTTATTAAATATTTAAATAGTGATGAAAAAACTATTGAAGACCACACATACATACAGATCATGAACTGAAATAAACTGAGACAATCACACAAGGGACACCATTATTTTTGGACAACATCCCTTGAAAAACCTAGTTTGGGAAAATCAGTGCAACATATAGAGGGTTTGTATTATTAAGCAGATTTATGAATACAAATAGGGTGCCAGATCCGGCTCACCCAATAGATAATAAACATGGCAGAAGTACCTCTATCCAAAGACAGATATTTTGACAATTCCAGCAATTGGATGATGGATGCTCCAAACTTTGCACTGGAACTGTGTCACCTCCTCTAGGAGCTGAATCACCCTCCTAGTGATACTCCCTTGCTCAAAAGTTGATATTTTGAACTGCTGCTCTCTCTACCCCACAAAAAAACACTAGCACTACCTCTAAGGAACTACGTCAGCCCCTTTAGCTTCTGAGTCACCCTCTCTGGAGTTGTGTTGCCTCTCTGCTATGTATTCTTAGCCTTGGACTGAAGTCCCTCTGCCAAAATTTCCCTCTCTCACAGTAACTCAGATGACTTAGCTTGACTTTCTCAGCAAACCAGGCCCCAGAAAAATCAAACTCTTTGATCTCTTGATGTATCTTCAAATGACCATCAATCCTCCTCATATACTTTTCTTGTTGGGGAATCAACGATCGAGATTAATTGCCTAATCGATGGCAAAGATTAAAACAGACTTGATCCTCATCACTTAGAAGTTTCTTAGCCATATTCTTATTAATACCCATTAATATTTGTATTTTCCTAATTTTAGACTTAGGAACCCATTAATAATATTAACTATCTTAATAACTCCTCATCTGGGTGGAATTTATCTAAACGATTTCTTCGTTCTAGAGATCTCATGTATTCTAGCCCCTCCTCAAAATTTTGGAGCTAGAGAACATCTGATGCTACCCAAAATCAACACTCCCTCTTAGCGAGGAATGTGCTCTAGTAACACTTCTCAACAGAAGTACTACACTGATCCACTGCATTGGTCCTCTATGATGCTAATGCTTGGCATGATGCCCTTCATCCACTGCAACGTTACTTCCTATACTGTTGCTCATGACTCTGCCACTACCACTGCTACATCTATACTACAAATCCCTCTCAAAATGTTGCCTCATGCTTCCCATAGCAGTGCCACTCCTACATCTGTACTACAACTCCCTCTCAAAATGTTGGCTCATGTTGCCCATAACACTGTGATTGCTAATTGTAGCACTGCAACTGAGTTACTAAGAAGTAAGTAACTGGATCTTCACCCAAACACTAACATACTGGTTAGTCTAGATGCCTCGTGATCTTGAAGCTACCTCTACTATTAATATGTGCTAACTCTGCTTCTATTGTGTTGCTACAAATTGTTTTGTGTCTCTCGCACTACTACAACATCGGCACTGCATCGCCTCAGACTTTGGCACTCTAGCAATGCTATTGTCAATCCATCACACCTCGCTCCAACCAACAACCGTCATTTTTCTATTGTCGTTAAAGGCTCATGTATCTGTATGTGATCCAAGAGTTTGTGCACCTCAAGTATCCTTCCCTCTTTCCATGTATTCCTCTCAACTACAACTTGATTTCCCCCCACCTCTTCTTTAGAGGTGCATAAGAACACATGGCACAATTTTCATCCTCGCCTTCCTTTTCCACTTTCACTGGAGTAGCCTTTGATTCAAAAGCTTCCCCCTTGCCCTTCCTTTAGGGGAACTGAGTGGCATAATGTCCCAATTCCCCACAGTTAAAGCATATGACCTTGGTGATGTCCTTCTTCTTCCTCTTCTGCTGCACTTTTTGTCCCAACGATGCAAGAGTTGCATCCTCTTCCTCCTCCTTCTTGACTCGGGCTCCCTTTCCACTACTCCCTGTCTTGGTCATCCTCCTAAGCTCTTCTTGTTGAAGAATTGTCCACATATCCTGGGAAAAGTCGCTCTGATCGAGATACTTTGGAAAAACGTCTCCCAGTCCTTGGTGACTGCATTCAAGGTAGTCCTGACCATGAACTGAGCATCTAGTGTAGACCCCATGGATGTCAACTAGTAGTGAATACCTTGCAACCTGAGAAGGAAGGGATCAATCACTTCTCCCTTTTGCATTTTGTATTGTCTTAACTAATTTTCTAATAACATCTTCCATTGGATGGAATATCCTTGATACAAGGTGGTCAACACCTCCCACATCTTTCTTGTTGTGTTCTTCTAATTAATGTGTGGTACTACATGATATTTGACCCCGTCTAGAATCACGCACTTGGCCTTAGCCTGGGCTTCCTCGTACTTCTTTAATGGATATGATGTTGACCGGCTCAATAACTAACTTGAAGGCATAGTCCTTGATGTGATGTTTATCTAGGATTGCTAGGATCCTGGCCTTCCAGATGAAAAAATTGGATGCTCCATCCAATCTGTCCTAATCCCTCAACCCATTCATTAACATCTCTGCTTAGAATTAGTATTGGTTCTCTTTTCCCTCTCCTGCTATCAATCTAGCAAGATTTGGATCTGTATTTCTTTGGTGCTAGAAATCCTCTAAGAAACAAGCTCCTCTAGAATCCCTTTGAGTCCTGATTTCCTTTAAGGAAATCCTCTTGCCAACTGTCTAATCACTTCCTCTCCAATCACCCTTTGTTGTTGCAACCTAGATGTAGATTTCTTTGGCGAGAAATCTGTCAAGGCAGTGACTCCCTCTACCTTGGCTCTACCTCCATAGACACTTTTCTACACCAATAGAAACAACGTTCCACCAACTCCTCAAATTGAATCTGCTATGATTCCTCAGCCCCGACAACTGACTGATTCAAATCTCACAAGATCTAATAGGTGCAGAGAGTTGACGCAGTCACTGCGTGAGCTCCTCTCTGGCTCTACGTCACCCTTTGTAGGCTCAAAATCTGAACACATGCACTATGAGAGCCTCTGCATCACTCCTCTAGCACTACATCACTCTTGCAATTTCTCCTCTACCTCTAAAACAACATTGTCACTAAGGACAAATACTTCTCTGCAAAAAATTCTCTGGATCTTCTTGGCTAGTGTCTTCAGTCTCCTGTGATCTGCAATGCTCTAATTCCATGTGAAAATTTATGAATCTACACATCATAAATCCTATTGCAATCATTGGTTTATCATCTCCTACTCCTTTTTTACATTCAACAAGTTATTTAAACATTTAAACAACGATGAAAGCACTATTGTAGACTACACATACATACATATCATGAACTAAAATAAACTGAGACAATCACACAAGGGACACTGTTATTTTTGGACAACCGTCCCTGGAAAAACCCAATTGGGGAAAACCAGTGCAACATATAGAGGGTTTGTATTATTAAGTATATTTCTAAAGAAAACTAGGGTACCAAATTCAGATCACCCAACAGAGAATGAACCTGGCAGAAGTACCTCTATCTAGAGACAAATATTTTTTGACAATTCCAACAACTAGATGATCAAACCCCACAAATGACAACTATTGTTCCCACTGCTAAGCAGTGACAGCTACTCCAAGCTTTATGTTGGAACTAGGTAACCTCCTCTAGGAGTTGTGTCACCCTCCCAGTAAGCCACCCTTGCTCAAAAGTTGATATGTTGAATTGTTACTCTCTCTACCCCACAGAAAAACCCCAATGCTGCCTCTAAGGAAATGCGTCAGCCCCTCTAGCTTCTGAATCACCCTCTATGGAGCTGTGATGTCTCTCCTGTTGTTGCTCTGCCTCTCTACTATGTATTCTCAGCCTTGGACTAAAGTCCCTATACTGAATTGCTCCTCTCTCACTGCAACTTAGATCACTTAGCTTGAATTTCTTAGCAAACTATGCCCCAGAAAAATCGAACTCTTTGATCTCTTGGTGTATCTCTAATTGACCCCCAAGCCTCCTCTTATACTTTTCCTATTGATGAATCAACAACCGAGATTAAGTCCCTAATCAACGGCTAAGATTAAAATATACTTGATCCTCATCACTTTTAATTTTCTCACCGATATTCTTATTAATACCTATAATATTTTTATTTTCCTAAGTTTATACTTAGGAACCCATTAAAAATATTAATTATTTTAAAAAATCCTCATCTGAGTGGAATTTCTCCAAACAATTTCTGGGTTCTAGAGGTCTCATGTATTCTAGCCCCTCCTTAAGATTTCAAAGCTAGAGCACATCTGATGCTAACAAAAATCAACCATCTGGAGCTGATTGTGTTTTAATAGACCCACTACAGAGAAAACATCTGATCTGGAACCACTTTGAATTTGAGTGCACAAACAACACTATATATTATGAGACACATATCTTGGGCTTGCAAAGAGCCATTGACCTCAATGTTGTGACCCTAAAATCAGTAGGTGACTCCGAAATTTTTTTGCAGCAGGTACGTGATACCATACATTGTGTGTCACCTCATCTTAAAAGTTATCAACAAGAGGTATGGCGATTGATTTCGCAATTCCAAGATTTTAATTTATTCTTCTTCCTAGAATGTGTAATGCAGCTACAAATGCATTGGCAAATGTTGTTTCTAGGTTGTCACCGTTAAGGGACAAATTTTCTGTTGAAATTCTTTATAAGCCATCCA
This sequence comes from Pinus taeda, assembly GCA_000404065.3. Classification (NCBI taxonomy): domain Eukaryota; kingdom Viridiplantae; phylum Streptophyta; class Pinopsida; order Pinales; family Pinaceae; genus Pinus; species Pinus taeda. The sequence continues at coordinate 86,684 of APFE031437554.1, forward strand.
TCCCTGATATTATCAATATGCTATGTGTTTTCAATGATGACCAACAGATACTCCACTTTGTGGAAAACATTGATGTTTTCAAGGACATAAAAATTGATGAAGATGAACACAAAAGAACATTGCAAGATGCAGCCAGCTCAAGTAAAGGAAATCTCATGCTGAAAAGCATGGTATCACTGGAAACGTTCTATGACCTATAGAACCGTTTCCAGGGGCCTCTTAATGCTAAAACCCATAGTTTCATGATTTCGTGTGAGAAGATAAATTTGGGAACAGAAAAATATCTAAAGTTTTTCAACCTTGGTACTTGTTGTACTCCACAAGAGCGGAAAGCCTTTCTCCGCTTGTTCAAGTAGTACTGAGACGTGTTCACATGTATGTATGTTGACCTTAAAACTTACGACACGTAAATTATCTAGCACATGATTCCGATAAAAGAGGGGGCCAATCCAATTCAAAAATATCTGCACAAGGTTCACCCGATGCTTGAACCCCTCATTCAAACAGAGTTAAGGAAATTTTTGTATGCTCGGACCATATATAAAGTGCGACACTCCACTTGGGTATCAAATTTGATCCTGGTAAGAAAGAAGTCTAGGGAAATCCACCTTGTCTGTTGATTTCTGAAATATAAACCATGCCTTAGACAAAGATAACTACCCAATGTTGTCTATAGAGCATACATTTCAAAGAGTATTAGGGTTAGAAACATTTTCTCTATGGTTATTGAGGATACAACCAGGTTCTAGTCTAGGAGCCTAATAGACTTAAAACAACTTTCCGCAAAAAGTGGCACATGTTTGCATTCAAGTGAATGCCATTTGGGTTGATTAATGTTGGTGCTACATTTTAGCATTCCATGGACATTGCATTTTAGGGATTAATTAGACAGAGCATAATAGTCTATCTTGATGATGTTACAATGTTTTCCTAACAGAGATCCAATCACATACGCCACTTGAAGAAAATTTTCAAGCGATGTTGCAAGTACGAGATATCTCTTATTCCCAAGAAGAGTGCCTTTATAGTGTCCAAGGGTAACCTATTGGGACACACCATTGTTAAGAGTTGGATTAAATTTGACTTGGAGATGGTCAAATAAATCGCATAGATTCCCTTCCTAGTGAAAAAAAATGATTTTTCGTCCTTTCTGGGGAAAATTAATTTCCTCCCCGAGATCATTTCCAAGTATGCTCAGATTGTTAAACAAGCTATCGTAAAAGCACCTGCATTATACAAACCAAAATTCAATAGAGATTTTGTTCTCTACATCTTTACTTCTGACACTTATCTCGCCATTGTGCTCATGCAAAAGGATGACCAGAATAATGAGAAACCTATATCTTTTATGATATTTACTCCTTAAGGACCCGAAATTAATTATCCTTCCATTCACAAGAAATCTTATGCAATCTACAAGGTGGTGAATTACTTTTGGCCCTATCTTCTGAAAAGTCACTGCATTATCTTTGTCCCCCACCTAGCACTTAGATCATTGTTTGGCCAACAAGAGTTGGGTGAGAGAAGAGATAATTGGATGACTAGTCTACGGGAGTATGACTTAGAATTCAAACTCGTTCACACAATCAAGGGACATGGTCTATGTCGACTAGCAACAGAAGAAGTGGGCACAAAGGAAGAAGACGACCTCTTAGGTTGGGAGTAAGAAATCGAAATGTACAATGTCAAGAGAGCTTCCGCCACTACTTTCATGAATTCTTGGTACATGGATATGTGCCAATACCTTGAGTTGGTTACTATGCCCTCTAATCTATTTTCACGACAAAAGAGGGCACTCAAACTTAAAGCATTATCTTAATAGTTGGTGCATGGGGAAAGCACCATAATGATGCACTGCACAAGTGTTTGGAAGAAAATAATTTAGAGAAAGTACTAAGCGATCTCCACGATGGACCAACCAAGGGACATTTTGTGGGTAATACAACAACACATAAATTCATGTGGGTCAGCTTTTATTTTCCTACATTATTCAGGGATACTCATGCTTACACCTGCGAGTGTCCAAATTTTCAGAGGTGTGCTGGTAGAAACAAGAATTCAGTCACCCCATTGCAACCTATTACAGTCGAAGAATCTTTTCATTAGTGGGTATTATATGTTATTGGAGAAATCATTTTTCATTCATCAAAGAACCATCGTTATATTCTCACCGCTACAGATTATTTCATGCAATGGACAAAAGCAGTTCCACTTGAACAAGTGAATGATCAAGAAGTCATAAATTTCCTTCAGCAGAACATCACTTACAAGTTCAACATTCCTACTTGTTTTCAACAATACTTTATGATTTTTCATTGGAAAATGTTATTGTATTGAAACATTCAACTAATTATTATCCATAGGGGAATGGTCTTGCTAAATCCATAAATAAGAACCTAATTCGTATCATCAAAAATACCATATGCTCTAAGGAAATAAATTGGCACTTCACTTTGGTAAATGCTTTAAGGGATGACCGAGTCACGCCAAATCCGTCTCTGAACACCTCCCTTTACTTCCTGGTATACAGAAAATAATCTAGCCTCCTGCCCAACATCTACTTGCCTACAATCCAACTTTTGCAAGAACCCCAAGGCAAGCCAGAATTATTAGTGCAATGTAGGATGGACACCCTTCACAGATTACACGAAGAAAGGTTGAAAGAAAAAGAAAAAATTTCACTTCATCATAATCATATCAAAAGGTGTTTCGACAAGAAATCTACTGGAAATAACAACTTTAGTGTGGGCGAATTAGTCTTTAAGTGGGACAAAGCCCACGAGGACAAAGGAAAAAGCTCTAAGTTTCAATCCTTATGGATTGGGCCATTCATTGTCCATGAAAAGTTTTGCCAACACACGTATCATCTTCATTCACTTGATGGGAATATTGACTCTCTCCCTGTCAATGGCCAAGACTTAAAACACTAGTTTCAATGATGATCTGGGGTTGTGCCCTACCCTTTGTACATAGTCTTTCCTTTCTGGTTTGTTTTAGTTTTGTTTTGTTTTCGTCATGTGAATAATTGTTGTGCATGAACATGTTGTTTCTTATAAATATGTGTGTGGCTGAAATCTAAAGATTCTAGTGACACTTCAACATTTGGCTAACCTTCAACCCATCTACATTATGCTAGTTATATATTTTGGCCAATGAGATTCCAATGCAAATATGATCCTTCCTTAAGGAGATTTTTGGTCCATCCATGAGCCTATGTCTTTTCAAGAAACCTTATGCCCATAGTTGGTTTTTTTTTCAGTGTTTTCATACTTATTCAATTAGTAGAAGCAGAGAAGGGGAAAAATTTAAACGAGAAAACCTAAATTAGAGGTATCTATATGCTTCTCTGAAGGAAAAACCTCTTATGCTTTCAATAATTCAGGATCCCTCTTCCACCAAAAAATGAATAAGTGTCGATGCACAATCCTCTTTAAAATAAATAAATAAAGGTGAAAGAAGAGAAAGGCTTCATGCATAGAGAGGTGAATTAAGTAACTCCTTCAGGGTATTGTCTAGACTCATTGGTAGCAGAGAAATATTTGTGTTCCTGTATGACTCCGTCGGGGTACTGTCTAGGCCTGCTTGTTGTGGAGCAACACTAGAGATGAAAAATTATACTCTAAATATGTTAATCTCGCGAGGTATACTACCCTTCCCAACTTGAAACATTGTGATATCATTGAATCTTATGTTTTGTTTAGCCGAGAAGGAATAAAGAGGGAAATTCCTATTGATGGGGTAAGTGGGAAGACCAAAGTAATTTGCATGATGAATCAATACTCCCTTAAGAATCAAGGCCCTACACAAAAGAAGTTAACCAAGATAGAGAAGCTCAAATTCTACCAATGTGTTCCCAAGTGTTGTAGCTACTCAAAAACCCTCCAAAATTTTGGCTTACAATCAATTTGAGAGCCTTCTTTGGTCTTGTACATTGTGTTTAGAAACACCAAATCGTATTTCATGAGATTTCTTAAAGCATTTTCTCCCTTTTGCAAGTTGGGTAAAATGTCATCGCTCAGCATGATTGGATGTCGCACAATGTGTAGAAGCATATTATCATGATTTCAAGGGTCTATATTTGTGTATATGCATTTTTATAACTACGTAAACATTGGTCACACTCATTCACAAAGTTTGAGCACTATCACACAATTGTTGTTACGGTCGTCCCAAAGTTTGTCTTAAGTGTCGCACTTGTTGTAAATGGTCATAAAGTGGTCACACAGATGGAATTTTTTTTTTCATGTGTCCTGGGTGATTTATGTTATTGTGGTGTCAAGTATTCTAAGTTTTATATCACAATCGAAGTCTTATCACGACTCACATTAGTCTAATAGGTCTTACAATTAGCCATTTCTGAGAAGGATTTTTGACTAAGTAACTTGGATTCACTCGACCTCCCTGAATTATGCATTGTGCAGTTCTAGTCCTCTTACTGAGACCTTTCCCCTTGAAATTACGTAATGTTAAGTTTTTATGCTCAAGCTATGGCCTTGACCTCCAAAATTGTGCAATCATTCCTCCCAATTTGACCTTCACTGTGCATTATGCAATCAAAACTCTCAAGATCATCCCCTGATCCTATGAACTATGTAATTTTGGAGTAGCCCTACCTCCCTTTCCTCCCAAAACTGTGCAGTGTGTCGTCTCAATCTCATCTCCTCAGCCTATCCCACTGGCTCTCAAAATTGTGTAGTCTTGTCCCTTAGTCCTTCCTGAACTACACATTCTCAAAGCTCAAGCCTCACCCCCAGCTATTGGAACTACACATTGTGCAGTCACTGAGTCCTCTCCCCTGAGCCGTCATCTAGTTTTGGAATAGTCAATGGATCAAAATGCACTATCTTAGATTAAGGGGTTTTGAGACTGATGTCATCTCGTCATGATTGAATTGCAGATGCGGGTACTCTATCACACCATGGAAAGATGATGAAGAAGGATATGAAGGAGGGAAGCTTGCTGAAATAATTTAAAAAAAGTAGTTGAACACACAAGTTGATTAATCAAGAAAATAAAAAGGGACATCAGCTTATGATCGCAACTCAACACTTATGATAATTGAATATTCCTTATCACCAAGTCATACGAAGGTGAAAAGAAGGAGAAGACACTCAACACTCAATAATAGCAGTGTCTTGACATTGCCACACCATCATGCAGTCCATGTTAGCAGTGTCATGTCATGTCATGAGTAGTCACATGCCACACTTTATGGCTAATGATGTAACATATGTTTCATAAATATATTGTAAAATGAAATTCAAAAGGACATGTGTGGAATACAAAGAATCATGTAAAGTGGAAAAGTCATTTGAAGTCAAACAGTCATGAGGGTAGTCGAAGAGTCACAAGGAAGGGGAAGCATCACCCCTTGTTTATATATACTCCCCCATTGTATGACCAAAGGACTTTTCACCTTGGCTCCTCCCGCAAAGCATTAGAGAGATAAGCTAGTTACTTTGGGGAGAAAGGAGTGGCTCCAATGCTCCACTACTGGAGCTAGTGATGTACATTGTATACATGTTTCTTAGAAATTTTACTTAATAACATAAGCCTTCAAGACCAGCATGTTCTTCATACATGAATTATGAATTTTTGTAAGACTATTATGTGGATGTTTGTATTTCATGTTTGTTTTCACATGTGCTAATATAGTTGAACTACTTGGGTTGTTTTAGTAATTATATTATTGAGAATGTGTTGTAATGGTTTTTATTTTTGTCCCATCCTCATGCACTATTCGCAAGACATTAGACATAACTTTCTTCATTTGTTGGTTGTAACAACTGATGCATCCTCTGTGGACTATTTCGTTGGATGTTAGGCAAATCCTTCTAGTTCATGTGTGTTTATTGTTGGGTGGTACTATTACGTCTCTCTTAGAGGCTCAATTTTCTCCCCTCTCCATAGTAGAAGAACCTTGACACATTTACAATTGAACACTCACCAGGTACACCTTCTTGCTTTTTGGAGGCACTAGTGCATCTCTCTCTCTTGCAGATACTTAGAGCCAAGTCAAATATTTAAAGATTCGGCAACTAGGCCTTTATATCGGAAGGGAATCCTACACCAAATTGTGTGAGGTCTAATTGGGACTTTATATTGAGGAGATGCCATGAATGTTGGTGGGTTTAGCACAATTAATAGGGCCATGTATATGGAGACCACATTGAAGGTTCATGATGTTTGGGAATATGTCACATATGGATTTCCATAATCTAAAGATGAAGCAGCTAAACAATCCCTAAGTAATTCAAAGAGGGAACAATGGAAGAAAGACAAAAAGAAGAATGCACAAGTGTTGCAGCTTATTTAGCAAGGAGTGGACCGAGTAGTGTTCCAGAAAATTATGATCACGTCTTCAACAAAGAAAGCGTGGGATACTTTGGCAACAAATTATAAAGGTATGACAAAAGCCAATTTTGTTAAGTTGCATAATACTAGAAGATATTTTGATATTTTGGAGATGGAGGAAACAAAGGACATAGAACCATTTATGAATCGAGCCTTGACTATCGTAAATTGGTTAAAAAATTATGGTGATGATATTAAAGATCAAACGGTGGTTGAAAAGATCCTTAAATATTTGTCTACCAAATTTGAAGTTGTAGTAGCAACCATAAAAGAAGCCAAGGATTTGGAAATATTGATAGTGGATGAGTTGATGGGATCACTTCTATCCCATGAGGCAAGGATAGAAAGAAATAAGGATCCCACCTTGGAAATCGCTTTTAAAAGTCATATTTTTATCTGAAGAGATAGAGGTTAAGGTAAAGTTAGATCGAGAGGCAAAGGATGAGGTAGAAGACATGGTGCTCAAAGAGATGGCAGAGAAGAGACGGAACATGAAAGTGGAAGAAACAGTAGAAGATTCAACAATAATCAAAGAGTTGATAAATCCAAGTTGAGATGTTATTATTGCAATAAATTTGGTCACTATGCCTGTGATTGTAGGAAGAATATAGTTGATAAAGGATAGCAGAGAGCTAATGTAACAACAAATAATAGTGACCTGATGTTCCTAGCTTGTCATACCATGCATGAACCTTATGATAATGTGTGTCTATTAGATAGTGGTTGGGGTAATCACATGACAGGCAACAAAAATGTGGAAATTTGGATCAATCTATGAAGAAAAAGGAAAAATTGGAAATTGAGAAGACTATGGATGTAGATGAAAAAGGAGTGGTCAACATTATGACCAAGTGGGGGGATACGAAGATAATCTCAGATGTATATTATGTCACTGGTCTCAAACATAATTTGATAAGTGTTGGTCAATTGATGAAGAAGGGGCACATAGTTATTTTTCAAGGACAAGAGTGTGTTATATATGACAGGCCTCTAAGCAAGCAGCTAATATAAAAAGTGCTGAGGAACATACTCTTTCCTCTAATTATGAATTACAATGATTATGTCAGTTCTTTTACAGTTGCATGTTCTAAACATGATTTATTATGGCACTTTCGGTTTGGACACTTTCACTTCTCTGGTTTAATATTTTTGTAGCAAAAACATATGGCTAGAGGGTTACCCCCCATCAAAGAACATGTTAATATTTGTGAGTGTTGCATCTTGGGAAAGAAACACCGTGAAAGTTTTCCAAAGGGAGTTGCATACAAATAAAAGCAACCTCTTGAGCTAGTGCATACAGACCTATGTGGACCTATGAGGACACATTCAATTTGTGGAAGTTACTAATTCCTCAGTTTCATTGATGATTATAGCAGAAAAACTTGGGTTTACTTCCTAAAGAAAAAGTATGAAACTTTTGCAAAGTTCAAGGAGTTCAAATCCTTAGTAGAGAACTAAAGTGATCATCACATTAAGGTATTGACGTCAAATCATGGTGGATAATATGATTCAAAGGCATTTTTTGGCTTGAGGGGCTCAGAACAAGTTCAGAGTTAATTTTTCTAACCAACAAAACCCTTTATCAATGTCCCTTTTAGCAACATCATGCTCGCGTAGACCACGGTCTCACCCAAGGTGATATTAGGGGATGTTGAAACCAAGTTTCTGCATCTAGAAGGATATGGTATGTGGATCTTGACTTAATCTTACTTACAGACCTATTCCTGTGATGCATGATCTTGCATAATATTATATTGTATCTGATCTATCCATACAAAAAGACTAATTCGCACATCTACAACTCTATCTACTATGCATAAATCAATGAACCTTAATTGTAATTAACCGTAACAACATTTAGATATGAATTATGATCTTATCTTTTATGTCACGACACAAAAGTAGATAGTAATCAAAAAATGTAAAGTAAAAATGTAAGTACACAAATCTTCCTTCAAAATATTCTTTATTATCTTCATATCTTCACAATTACAATCCTTCTTGCCCTGCGCACACAGCTGCAGGGGCCTACACACACAACTACAGACTTACCAAGGTCTCCACACACAACTACAGGAACCTTCCCCTTCACCTTAACATAGAAAGATATGATGATTATAGACCCAAAAACATAAAAACATTGAATAAATTTTCACTTACGATGACAACCATTTATATATCTTTTCCTCTTACAACACCATGGTCTGCAAACCATGGGCGGAACTTAAAACATACAAATTAATCACATAATTTTATAAAATAAGGGGCTTTGACCCACCCTAAAACCCCTATGACTGTTCAAACACTATACGAAGCACTCCCTTCTCCTCAAAATGTGGGTTTTTTACAAAAATTTGACACAACTTTGACCTAGGGGGACCCTACCCAATAGGAGACTAAGAAAGTCACAACCGAGCTAGAGAAGGAAAATACGCTAAAGACAGAGCGTGAAGCCAAGCAGGAGGAATAGGCCACCAGAGGCAGTGATCAGGGTGGTGAAGGCCCTTTTGTTGACACTAAGGATTTTGATTCCCCATTCATAATTAAAAGGTGGAGAACAAGTGTTAGAGGAGTGTGGAAGAAGCAAAAATTGGACAGATCCACTGGCACAGAACCAATGGTCCTCACTGAGGGGGACATTGACGATATTGGAGACATAGTCTGAGCTATAACAAAGGAATTATGGGGGAACATTAAAGACCAGTATAAACTAGTTTTGACAAAGGTCTAATAGGGCCTCAAGAAGCTGGAGGTTTATGCGAGCATGATTCAAGCGAGCGTGACTCAGGCAGGCGTGGTTCAAGCGAGTGCAATACCATGAAGCATAACTGTAGGTAGAAAACAGAAACTACTAATCAAATCTGAAGTCCAGACTATGCAAATACCAGGCAACACCATACATTTTGAGATTGCCTAAGATTAAGAGTGTGTGCAGCACTAGAAAAATCTTAGCCTCAATCTTGCGGTGCTCCCCATTTAGGCCTTTCACGAGTTACATCAAGGAGTCACCGACGAACTGAAGATACAGTAGTAGCACACTTTGTTGTTGATTAAAGAAGTGAAAAATGATAACTAACAGGTGTTCGAGGACAAGAATTAGGCCATCAAGGATTGTGATTAGGTAGCTGCACACAGACAATAGCTAGAAGAGGCCATCACCAAAGCGTGCAGTTAGCTACCAGAGCTCCAAATAGAGACAAAGGCAGAACTCGAAGAGAAACTTCTAAAGCTTATGACAGTCATAAAAGAATCAAAGGTGGAAGTCAAAAAAGTCAAATTCGAGCTAGAAATGCAGATTGTAGAGTTGCAAATGAGGTTGTAGCCAACAACTACACCAGAGGTTTGAGAGCAACACACAACAAATATCAAGGTTGCTATGGAAGATATAGTTACTACCATCAAGGAATATAACCAAATATTCAAAGACACTATGGAGATTTGGGCCTCGTTGTAGGAGGTCCCACATGTATAGAAGATACAAGCAGAGATCCATGACAAGTAGTAGTAGTTTAATGAAATCAAAGTGACAACACGGACCCTAGCACCTGTGCAACAATTTTCTATCTCCAAGAGGGAAAGATTTTGCAAGGACAGATCAATGAGCTACAATGAAAGGATCAAATCATTTTAGTACAGATGAAAACATGGACCGATGACGCCATTCAACTCTCATAGATAGTGGAGAGGAAGCTAAAGATCATAAAGCAAATGCAAAGAACCTTCAGTATGGCTACAACAAGGTCGACGACAAAGAAGATGCTAGAGGAAGTACGACATGTAGCCACTCAATGCACAAAGACACTTCGACCTTTGAAGGATGCATACAGTGGTATCAAAGAAAATATTCAATACATACTAGCTGAGTTACTCAGGATGAGTTACTTGGGATGAGTAACATCTTTGTGTTGGGGGCCTTTTGGGTAGGGTCCCCCTAGGTCAAAGTTTTGTCAAATTTCTGTAAAGAACCTACATTTTTTGAGGAGCAGAGAGCGCTTGAGATAGTGTTTTGGGAGTCATAGGGGATTTAGGGCAAGTCAAAGCCCCTTATTTTGTAAAAGGATGGGATTAATTCATATGTTTTAAGTTCCACCCATTGTTTGTGGACCATGGTATTGTAAGAGGAAAAGATATATAATGGGTTGTCTTAGTAAGTGAAAAGTCATTCAATGTTTTGATGCTTTTGCATTTGTAGTCGTCATATATCTTTATGCTAAGGCAAAGGGGAAGGCTCTTGTAGCTGTGTGCATGGAGACCTTTGTAAGTCTGCAACTGTGTGCGCATCCCCCTACACTTTTGTGAGCAGGGCAACAAGGATTGTAATTACGAAGATCTGAAGGTAAAGAATATTTGAAGGAAAAATTGTGTACTTACATTTTGTACTTTACTTTATGTGATTACTGTTTACTTTTGTGTTGCGCAATAAAATATAATAGTAGAATTGATATCTAAATGTTGTTACAATTAATTACAGTTAAGGTCCATTGATTTATGCATAGTAGATAGAGTTGTAGATCTGCAAATTAGTTTTTTGTATGGATAGATCAAATTCAGTATAATATTAAGTAAGATCATGTAGCACATGAATAGGTCTATAGGTAAGACTAAGTGAATATCCACACTCCATATCCTTCTGGATGAGGAAACCTAGTTCCAACATCCCCAAATGTCGCCTTGGTTGAGACTGTGGTCTGCGTGAGCAGGTCATTGTCGAAAGGGCCAGTGATAAAGGGTTTTTTTGGTTAGCATAGTTAACTCCGAACCTGGTTCTGATACCCTCAAGCCAACAAAATTCTATGATTATTGAAAACAACATGGAATTAGAAGGAATTTTACAACTAGATACACATTGAAACAGAATGGTGTTGCAGAGAGAAATAATAGGATAATCATGAAGATGGCAAGGAGAATGTTAAAAGGAATAAACGTGTATAATGAGTATTGGGAAGAAACAATTTCATGTGTTTTTTATGTGAGAAATAGATCATCTACAAAGAGTTTGATGAACAGAGTACCAGAAGAAGCATGGTCAGGTATGTCTTGTAGTGTATCTCATCTCAAAGTCTTTAGATGTGTAGCTTATTCACATGTTCCTAAGGATATAAGAGGCAAATTGGATGATAAAAGTGTAAAATTCCTATTTATTGGTTATAGTGAGAAATCAAAAGCTTAAAATTTGTATAACCCTATCAATAAGAAGACCATAATTAGCGAACATGTTTTGTTCAAGGAAACAAAGTCATAGAATGAGATTGTAAATAAAAGAGTTGATGTAGGAGTACCGTTGATGTAAGAAGAGGTTGTAGCAAAAAAGGAGCAGCTAGAATCATAAGAGAAGACAACTAACAGAGTCACGCTTGTGAGGACTCCAAGATTTTCTAAGTAGCATGGATCTTCAAGAATATCAACTGATTGGAATTCTCCTAGCAGTCAATCAAGTGATGAATCAAACAATGGTAAGATAAAGATGAGAACTTTGAAAGATATTGACGATGATTTGGATGTTATTTCAAACTTTTCATTGTTGTCATTCCATCCTCCTCCGTTTGAAAAGGTAATCAAATATGAAAATTGGGTGCAACCCATGGATGAAGAAATAGAAGCTGTTGAAAAGAATGATACATGGGATTTGGTTGATTTTCCAAAGGACAAAGATCTCATTGGTGTAAAATGGGTGTACAAGATAAAGTTGAATGAGAAAGGTGAAATTGACATATTTAAAGAAAGATTTGTAGCAAAAGGGTTCTCACAGTAACCATGAATAGAATTTGGAGAAACATTTGCTTCCGTGGCTAGATTGGATACTTTGAGAGAAGTCTTAGGCACGGTAACTCAGAAAAGATGGAAAGTATATCAGATGGATTTGAAATTAGCCTTCTTGAATGGAATTCTAGAAGAAGAAATTTATGTGAAGCAACCTCTAGGATATGAACATGAAGGACAAGAAGATAAAGTTTACAGGTTGAAGAAAGCACTCTATGGATTGAAGCAAGCACCTAGAGCTTGGTATAGCATAATTGACGTCTACATGATCGGGCATGGATTTTGTAGAAGAAACATTAAGCATACCTTGTACAAAAAGGTAAACGAGCATGGAAATATTTTTATTTTTATTTATATGTGGATGACATGATTTATAATGATGATCTTGAATTAGATGAATTTAAAGAATCCATGAAGAAATAATTTGAGATGACATATCTTGGTCTTATGAAATATTTTATTGGCATAAAAGTTGAGAAATCTAAAAAAAGAGTTTTTATTTCCCAAAATAAATATGCTAAATATTTGTTTAAAAAATTATGGACGAAGAATTGTAAACTTGTCCCTACCCCAGTTGCAACAGGTACAAAGTTAAGCGAGGATGATGAAGGATTAGATGTCAATCCAACTTTATTCAAAATATTGGTTGGAAACCTCATGTACCTTAGAGCTAAAAGACCAGATATTATGTAAGGAGTGAGTTTGATTTCCATATTTATGGAGACTCCAAAAGACACACATTAGAGAGTAGGAAAAGGAATTTTGAGGTACATGGCAAGAACTAAAGATTGTGGCATAATGTATGAAAGCACATAGAAGAAAGATTTGACTGGATATATAGATGATTGGATGATAGGAAGAGAACTTCTGGTTATGTGTTCCATCTTGGTTCAAATGTGATTTCATGGGCATCTAATTAGAATGCTATTGTGACACTTTCTTCAATAGAAGTAGAATATGTAGCAGCGACATCAACAACATCCCGAGAAGTATGGTTAAGAAGAATATTTGATGGACTCAAGCAGAAATAACAAGGATCGACAACAAATTATTATGACAACACCTCAGCCATTGCACTATCCAAGAATAGTGTGTTTCATCAAAAGAGAAATCATATTGATACTAGATATCACTTTATTAGAGAACTTGTGAGCAATGGAGAATTCCTCTTGAAGCCTTGTAAATCTAGCAATCAACTGGATGATATAGTCACTAAGCCATTAGCGAAAGATGTATTTGAGGTTCACAAAGTAAACTTGGATGTTGTAAGACTAACTAAGACTTAGACCAGCATACATGCTTGAGTTGTCATGAATCATGTCCTAGTTTAGTGGTTGTAATTAAGGGGGAGTGTTAAAGATAGCTAATTACTCTCGCATGAAGATTTGGCTAAAATTAGGGAGTCAATTAACTAAGTCAAGTTGAGTCAAGTCGAGTTAAGTCTTATTTTAGGTAAAGTCGAATTTAGTGTGTGGTTGCATGTCAAGCTATTTTAGGTGACTCTCTATTTTATAAATTTTAAATACCCCTCATCGAGTTCATTGTAATAATCAAGTTTGCGTGATCAATTAAAGAGCTACAGCTCGTGTTATTGTGTGTGTGAATTTTGTGTTATTTTGTGCATTTCCTCCTCTGCCTTTCCAACACGAAGTACAAAGGTGAAGGATAATGAAGTGTGGTATGTTAGGGAACTTGTTGTGCAGATGAGGCATTACGTCAGATTTCATATTGTGTTTATGATTTGGAGGACCAAAAGATCCTTAGTAGGAAGGAATGATCTAGGTGGCTCCAGAAAGGCTCAAAAATCAAATTCTTCATATTTGTTCAAAAACAAGACTAAAGCATAGAGATTTTATTTCTAATTCTAATGATGTAAATTGCACCTCAATCCAAGGTCATATGCGAAAGTTATGCTTAGTCAAAGTTTCAGTCAAACTTGGAGCTATAAGGTGCTTTGTTGCCATGTGTTCATTTGACTTTTGTTGAGATGATGATTTGATTTTGAGATCCATATATGCCACTTTGTGAGAGGGTCATTGTATGCCATGCTATGTGAGAGATTGTTCCCTTATCATACTAGAGGAGAGCTTTTATGAGTGAGAGTTCTTGTAGGAGAATGGCTCATGGAGAGACATACCACTCTAGATAAAGGGGTTCATCCTTGTATTGACAAATATTACATCATGTACTTATCATATTCTTGCAAAATTTAATGAAGTAGTCTCCCCACTCTTGACACCGGGCTTGGAGACATAGTCCACACTAGATGAACTTCGTTATCATATCGTGTTCTTATGTGTGCTTCATGATTAATTTTTCCTTGTTTCATGTTGATGGTTTGTTGATGTTTTGTAGAATATGCACTACTCATGATTTCACAAGAAAATGTAGCTGTCAGAGAAAGGTCATATTTAATGGGGATTTTTATTTGAAAGCATTTGTGAAAATTTCTCGGATAACTCTACCCAAGTTTCCAAGGGCTCCAGGAACTAGTAAATAAACCCGCAACCTTTTAGGGCTCCAGAGTGTTTGTCCAACTTGTCTCCAAGGAGTACTAACTCAACCCACCAAGGACTCTAGAGTGTCTATCCCAACCTAGGCTCCAGGACTAGTAAATCAACCCAAGTTGTTCCAAGGATTTTAGAGTGTTTGTTCCAACCCATAACCATAAGGAATTATGAGCACCAATCAGAAAAAAATAGGTCGAAAAACCCACAATACCATGGGTATTTAGGAATGACAAGGCAAGGCTAAAACCACTTTCAATCTAGCCAAATATCCATGTCAATGATAGCACATAACTAGATAATCACATGCGTATACTATGTATCTAGAAATAAACAAGGAAATCACACATGCCACCTGTTACCAGCAAAAAAATCCAGTTGTAGTTGTTGATCCACCTATTCCCTTGTCCTTTCTTGTCTCCTTTTCCTTCTTTCTCCAAATTAAATGCATGCCAAAGTGCTCCGATAATACTCTAAGTGCGTAAGAGTGTGAAATAATGAGAGAATATAAGAGAGCTCCAAAACTAAACAAACAAAAGGTTAACCAACAAAAACTTTGAACTAATCCTCATAAGCCTTTTTATCATTAAGGCTTCTATTTTCTTAATTTTCCTTCACTTTTTCTTCAATTTCCCTCTCATGCAATTGTGTGTCTCTTCACCTTCCTTTTCTCCTATCTTCCTTTATTTCATAAATAAAATGCCAATAAATGGCACTTTTCCTTTACCAATTTCCATAGCCATTAATTGATCACCAATGATGCCCATCACTATGCTTTCCCAACATTCATCTTGGAATATGTGTCCCATGACCTTGGTCTTATTTTATTACATAGAAAATCAACTAGGGGTTATTACATAAATTTTGGCCTATGGACCATGGAGGACCTCCAAAAAACAGAATTATCATTACTTATGCAAAATTATTCTTCACTTGGTCTAAAAAAATCAAACTGCATGGAAAATATTCTTTTTACCCACAACAAATTTCTGGACAAGGTCCTTCTACCTTGGAAATGAGGAATTTTATCTTTAACTTAAATTTTTCTTTTGAAAATAGCCTCAAATAATTTTTTGATGATTTTTCCACTTGTAGGGTAATTAACTTTTCCTTCATTTTATTTTTTGGATAATTTTCTAGCTAATTTAATTTTTATTTTTTCCAGGAATTAAAATTAATAATTTTCTCGCTAATTTTTTTTGTAAGCTTGGAAGGACCACATATTCTTCACGTCTAATATATCACCCCGATTGAGGTGGGGAATTAAACCGGTGACTTCACATCAAGGAATGTCTTAAGAGAGCACTCGATCACCGTCTATACAAGTCCCCATGGACCTTGCTAATTTAATTTTTATTTTTGCTAGAAATTAAAATTAAAAAGACTCATGAGGGGATTAATTATTTTTCCACCCTATAAGTGCATCTAAAAGTATTCTAGTAATGGTGTTCTAATTACGAGGAATCACTCACAAAAAATATTTCCTAGATTACACTTTTACATCAAAAAAGATACAATATCAACCCTCAATAAGGGAAATACACATAGATATAGACTCTTGGGAATCAACCAAATTCGGTGACAAGACACATGATCTAGTACGAAAAATACATAGACTTGATAAACATTATGACTCACCTCATACCTTTTCAATAAGTTCCACCTAAGCTTTGGGGGAATATCGGGGAGATATAACCTATTAATTATACATATTTAAAAACACAAATAATTTAGGGAAGTTAAAAAACTCCCTAGAGTGAAACCCTTTGAGAAGAATCATAGGTTTAACTAGATGTTGTTACATGGCTTAATAGTTGATCCAGATTGGATCATTTTTTTTTACATCCATCTCAATGCAATTGTAGTGGAAAAAGTGGAGGAATAAGCTCAATGGATTGTTTTTACCAAAAGAACCAAATTTGGCAAAACGGTTTCTGAAACCTTTTGGGAGCATTTTGAGGCATCAAATGACATTTTTTGGAGGCAAAATTTTTCTTCTTTAGTGAAACACATTCTCATAGACAAAAATATTTCCAACAACGGAAGAAGCGTGTCAATCGAAGTTCATATGCAAAAGTTATGCCACTCAGAAGTTGACTTTCTTGTTTTCACAACTATAGTTCAAGAGGATGTTGTGTTAGTCCCCATTATTCATGGAAAAGGGGAAATACATGTGTTTTTGATGTAAAATATTCTATAATAATCTATATTGTAACTCTAGATAAGATAACTGGGCCACTGGGAGGAAGAGGCATTCCATTCTTTCGAGAGAATTTTGTTTCATATATGAGCAATGATAGCTAGGAGAGATAGGAAGTAGAGCACACAAGGAGGATTTGTGCAATGTAGCAGCCCATGGGCCATTGACATTACTTCTTTATACCTGCAATCAAATTTCTTTATAGAGAAAGAGAGTGAATCATGCTCACCTACCAGCTAGGTTTTTCTCCAGAAAGGGTTTCCCAAAGAGCACATATTGTGTCATATGTGTGTGTGGGAGCTTATTTTTTGGTTTTCTACTCTTTGGCATAACTTCCATTTGCATGCATGTAGTAATTACAGTAAATTCTACAGATTTATAATTTTTGTAAAATTGCATTAGTGTAAAAATTAAGTATTTTAATATATTATTATTATATCTATTGTGACAAACTTTCAAGTGGAATATCCATGATAGTTTACGGATTAATAGTCACACTAGAATCATTTTCATAATATATTAGAAAAATTTGGGATTACAATGATAGAAATAAAGGTGAATGATGAGAATGATATTGAAAAAATTTTGTCCAAACTTTTGTATTCTATCTCTTGGAATTGTTAACATATACATGGTCAATAATACCCATACTCGTTCAAAGAAAAGTTTGGAAATGTCCTTTGTTGTAATACTCTTTTTGTAGGCTGCCAATATAGTCATCTTAGAAAATATATTCATGACCACAAATACACAATCATTACCATTCTTGGTAGAAGGGAAGCTAGATAGATAGTCCATGGAGATGGATTCCCAAGGCTGGCTAGGAGTAGGTAGAGGAGTGTACAGGCCTTTCCTCTTAATGTTTGGCTTGACAATGGCACAAGCATTACAGGATATAATATATTTTCTAACATCCTTTCATATTTTTGACTAATAAAATTACTTTTGTAGTACTGCCACAATTTTCTCCATGCCAAAGTTTCATATGACCCTATTATAGTGCACCTCCCAAATCAGTTTGGCATGCTTGCTTGAAGGAACACAAAGGTGACCAAGGTAGTATAATAATGCATCTTGGAGGTAGAATTATGGAACTTACTTGCCATCTACTAGCATCTGGTATGTGGCAGTGAGCTATGGATCATTTTTGTACATTTCCATCCATTGAGAGGTCTTGTGGCCACAAGAGTTGAGAACAGTGGCCAGAGCTGCAACAAGGGGCAGACTAAGGAAATATGCAACATGATTGGTGTTTCGCTTCTTATATTTAATGTTCAAATGCAATTGTTGTAGATATGTGGACCACTTTTAATGATAATCGTTCTGCAACTTCCCCTTACTTTGTGAATGAATAAAAAAGAAAACAAATTTCCGTGTATGGGAAATGATATTACTAAATTTCTTAGTAGAGATCAAAGAGATGGTAGTAGGCGTGGCTACCTTCGATATCATGTGTAACTTACTTCCCAAAGTAATTTAATAACAGTGCAAGACCTTGGCTCATACACAACATGTTGCTTCCACAAGCATGGTTGGCCTAATAACAAATCAATGACTTCAAGAGGAGCAACATCACAAAGTACTTGATTTGTGAAGGGCTTGATGTTCTAGGGAAGACAATATTTTTGGGTGACGTGGAGATCTCATCATTGGTGGAGCCTCCCGATGGTCCATGGCTACAAGTGTGGTTGGGTTGGTAGCCCCAACCACTTAATGACCTTTGTTGATAAGAGTTTCTTTTAGCACCCACTGTCAATAATGAAGTACATCAGAGACCCCTTCACCCACATCTGAGAGTGCAAAAGACATCCCCCTTCCTCTAGATCCTCTGGCTCAATCATCTGGATCTTAGTGGTGGAAATGGTGGAGTTGGGCTCTACATCAATAATCTACTTCTCTTTGGCATCCCCCTTGTAGGGTTGTGAATCAAAGTCAGAACATGCATCTGACTCTGAAGGCTTAATCTTAGGCACGAGTGCCTACTTAGCACAATAATCATTCATGTTGTGAGTGGGCCCTTTTGCATCTCACACAACTTTCCTATATCCTTCTTTTTCTTTGTGGTGTTGTTGTTTTATTGTGGATTCATTGGTTTGTCTTGGGTCACCCCACCATGGTTCTTCCCCTTGTTCTACAGTTTGGGGGTGCCTTTTCCTTGCTTCAGATCCGTCAATCCAAAGTATCACTTCTTTTGTTTAAATTTATGCTTGATCTTAACAACGTATTGATATGCGGTGCCAAGCAAGGAGATTTCCAAGAACTTTATCTTGTCATGGATGTATTTGTGTAGACATCCACAATACTAGAGTACCAGATGCCGCTCGAAATACTTGATACCCAACTTCATGCGAAGGGTATGAAAAATATTTGTGAAATATGGCACGTCTTGGTCCTTCCCTACTAGAATGTGGTCTGCTTTATGTACTTATCTGCATAGCTCTTGATAGGGTAATATTTTTCTTTGACGATGTCTCAAAAAGAATTCCAAGTGGGTGCAGCAAAAATTGAGGGTTCCTTCTATTCCCTCTTCTCAAGTAAATTTCCGACCAGTTCTTGGCATGGGGGGTGACCTTGAGTGAAAAAACAATCTTTTCCCTATTAGAAAAATTATTGATTAAAACATATCCTCCTAACATGTTTAACCATTTATATATAGCATTTGCATCTATTTGGCCTTCAAATATATGAATTTAAAAGTTAACTTATACCTTGAATAGGGTGGCGCCTCTGAGGTGGTTGTCGGATGAAGATGCTTTGCCCACTAATACCTGTTAGAGGATCTAGGAAAATTTATCCATGGTTTCATTCCTTTGTAACTCTAGGGCTTCTTCGAGCAGCATTTTGAAAGGATCTCTTGGTCCCTTGTCTTTCGTTTCTTCCACTATGTAGGTCATCGCAGTTGGTGAGGCCAGTCTTGCAAGGATTCAACTAGTTCAAGTCTTAACACCTTATACCCTGACCTTGTTGGGGACATGCACAGAAAATAGAGAAAGAGAAGATCGCTTTAATACCATTGATCTTGATTTATGTAGGAACAAAATGAAATACATATTTAAATATAAACATAGAGATATAATGAAAACCAAACTTTAATTCATTAGTACCAAATACTGAAAAGCTATTCACATGCAGAATGGAAACAAACTAGCTCAGGTGATGGTACCTTATCTCTGAGAAGCGATGTGATGGCTACATGCCTTCTGAACTGTATTATAATGAGGCTCAGAGGCATTTTTATTATTGAGAAACAATGGAAAACCCTAAACGTCCAAAAACCTAACCCTAGGAGATGAAGCATCAAACATTTGTGGGCCTTATTGGGGTTAGTTGGTACATTAACTTCTTGGGGTTGTAACTTGGGCATACAATCTCCATTTGACATGTACAATACCTCGTTAGAAATATCTATTTGAGGACACAAAATTTTGATTGCAAACCCCTATATTGAATTATGAGTCTACATGTATATCGTTGAGGGCTTCAAAACAGATCGCAATGTTTAGGACCTAAAAAACTGCCAAAAATAGTAAATTGTGCTACAATGAAGGAAACTGAAAGAAATAGTGTTGGGTGTCCAAGTGGAATAGGCAGGTTGGCCACCAATATCCACCTAGATCAAAACTCATCAAAACAAACTCAACCACTAGTAAGATTTAAGGATTATGTCTTAATGACTAAAGTATTGAATGTCATAGAATCTTTGAATTTCAAATAGGCTAATGAGCATAAAGAATTAAGAGATGCAATAAAGGAAGAAAATGAATCCATAATGAAAAATGATGCTTGGGAATTAGCATAATTTCCTAAAAATAAAGTACCCATAGAATTCAAATGGTCGTTTAAACCCAAACTTAATGCTAATGTAAGTATAGATAAATATAAGACCAGGTTGGTTGCAAAAGGTTACTCATAGAAAGAGGGAATTGAATACGAAGAACGTTTTTCACATGTAGCTAATATGAACACAAATAGAGTAATGATTACATTAGATACAAAATGAAAATGGAAACTACATCACTTAGATGTTGGATCTACCTTTTCGAATGGGGAACTATAGGAAGAATTACATATTGTTCAACCTGAAGGATTCACAAGGGATGGTCAAGAGCACCTTGTTTGTAAATTAAAGAAAGCTTTATATAGATCAAAATAGGCACCAAGATCTTTGTATGTGAAAGGTGACTCTCTCTTTCTTCAAAAAGGTTTTACGAAAAGCAAGAGTGACCCTAACTGATATATCAAGCCAGATTGAAAGGGGCATGTTATTATGATTTCCCTATATGTTGATGATGTTATTATAATAGGCAATGCTTCCAAGTTAATTGATCAAGTTAAAAGGCAACCATCACAAGTTTTTGAAATGAAAAACCTTGATATATTGTGTTATTTCTTAGTCTTGGAATATGGAGAGAAGCTAGTTAGAGATTGGTTACACAAAGAAAATATATAATTTAGTTACTCAGAAGGTTCGAAATGGAATAATGTATGGTAGTATCAATACCTTTATAATATAATGTCAAACTCTACAATGATGATGGGATAAGAGAGGTGGATGGTACATTGTATCATCAACTTGTAGAAATTCTAAACTATATCACTACAATTAGGCCAGACACAACATATTCAATTAGCATCCTAAGTCAATTCATGGCCAAACCTCTTGAAATACATCGGAAAGTAGCAAAGAGGTTACTTCAATATATGAAAGGAACTCTTAACTTTGCTATTAAATATAGTGATGACTTTGATGTTGAGTTGGCAGGCTATTATGATTCAAATTGGTCGTAACTATTAATCACAAAAGGTAAACCTGAGGATATGCATTCAACCATGGATCCTAGATTGTGGTATGGAGTAGCAAGAAACAACCAATTGTTTCTTTGTCATCAACTGAAGCTCAGTACAAAATTTTTAACAATGCTACTTGTGAAGTAGTTTGGTTGAGGCAAGTTCTTGAAGATGTAGGGGATGTGCTAAAAACATTAACAATTATCAATGTGATAATAAAACCTCCATGAAAATAGTCAACAATCATATATACCATGCAATATATAAACAAATTGAGATTCATTATCATTTTGTCAAGGAAAAGATGTAGCCTAAGGAAATTGATTTACACTATTGTAATATTAATGAAAAGGTGGCTGACGTCTTTACAAAGCTTTTTGGAAAAGAAAAATTTTACTTATGTAGGATTAATTTAGGCATGGTAGAAAACACATTTCTCCGTTAAAGGGGAATGTCATTAATGGACAAATGTATTATTAGTGGTATGATTGGACTGATTGTCCCAATTAGTTCTTATTAATATTCAGATCCTATATTCTAGGATTCTATTCAACCAAATTGTGGTCTTTTATATATCTATATATATATATATTATATATATATGTTATATATATATATATATATATATATTATATATATATATGTGTGTGATTACTAGATTGATAAATATAAGAATGAGTGCATAAATCTCAAGCAATAATTTGACTTCCATAATTTCTAATTAAATTATAAATTTGACTTCAAATATTATTACTGAAAAATTGTAAACTTAAATTTAAAAATTAAAATATATATATATAAACATCATTTACTTATTGAATAGTGCATCTACCTAAATAAATAAATTATATTTTAATTTAAAATAATATTTTAAATAATAATAAAAACATTAATAAAAAAATGCTATATCCCATAAATTAATATTTTTGTTAAAAAAAAATTATGTTCTTACATAATCTCCAAACTTGATTATGTTTCAATTTTCCATGTTTATTATATCTCAATCATGTGAGTGGCAACTCAAATTCCACAAATTGTCGTACTTTCAAAGCTCTTAATTGTTTCGATTTTACGTAAATCTATTAAGTGTTAAATTTTTCATTACTACAAATAATATATTAAATGATATAAATTATATAAATTAATTTAAGTCATATAAATTAATAGCTATCAATAATTATGATGAGCATAAAAATATTTATTTCATTATATATTCACAAATTGTTAAAATTAAAAATATCATAAGAATTAGCTAAATTATAACTTTATTTAATATAAATTTTATTATTATTAATGATCAAATGACATTTTTACGACATTTTAACCAAAATCTATCAAATATTTTTTAAAAGCTGAAGTTTAAGTGGTTTAATAAGTAGAATTTGAGTGCCTTAAGTTTTTCACAGCACTTAATCCATTTCTACATTCAAAAATGTATTTTAAGCAACAACTAAAACACAATCTTGCTTGAAATTGATTCCAATGAAAAAGTTCATTTTTTCTATAAGTTAGACTCTAGGTTATGTTATTTTATTCTATCTAAAGTGTTGAGATAGATCAAATTTCTCTATATGCAAACCTTTCCTCAAGTTTTTAGTCTTTTAGGTATCAAATATAATATTTGCACCGTGAGAATTTTGATCACTCTAAGCCCTTGATACATCTAGACTTAAGATGGATATAGGTTGGTATATAAGTTAAAGATATATACAATTTAAAAAATCATGTAACAATATTCTTAACCATGGACATTAGTAATCTATAAATAGACTTAATTACTATATTATGGGCCTATACATTGACTTATTAATACCACATGCCAAAAAATCATAACTCATTTCATATGACACTCATTGATATGACATTTTTGTTTAATTAATTAATGTAATTAAAACTAAAAGGAAAACATAGCTACTTTGGAATCTTTCGTGTGTATACTCCTAAAAATATTTTAGAATATTCCATGGAAGTTGAATCCCTATTATCCACCAAATAACTATTAATAATTAAATTGAAATTATAAAATCTTTATTTCAAAATAAAGATGCTTATTAGTATAATTAGAATTCTAAATGAACATAAAGTAGCATGATCATATAAATTAAATGATTGGTAAATTCTATAGACATCAAAATGGTTACCTTTTTATCACTGTGAGAGTTTTATCACCTTTAAGCCCTTGATACATCTAGACTTGAGATGGATATAGGTTGGTATATAAGTTAAAGATATATAAAATTTAAAAAAACATGTAACAATATTCTTAACCATGCACATTCGTAATCTATAAATAGACTTAATTACAATATCGTGGGCATATACAATAGCTTATTAATACCACATGTCAAAAAAATCATAACTCATTTTATTTGACACTAGTTGATATGACATTTTATTTAATTAATTAATGTAATTAAAACTAAAAGAAAAACATAGCTACTTTGCAGTCTTTCATTTGTATACTACTAAAAGTATTTTAGAATATTCTAAGGAAGTTGAATCCCTATTATTCACCTCTTCACTATTAATAATTAAATTGAAATTATAGAATCTTTATTCCAAAATAAACATGCTTATTAGTATAATTAGAATTTTAGATGAATATAAAGTAGCATGGTTGTATAAATTAAATGATTGGTAAATGGTGTAGACATCAAAATGGTTATCTCATTATTAATATATCATTCATTCTCAAAATAAATAAATAAATCATAAAAATAACTAAATTTATAACTTTATTTTAAATTATTAATATAACCCTATAAAATAAATTTAGTTAAGATATGATCCACTAAAAATTATTGATCATTAAATTAAAATTCTCCAAATCTTATTCCAAAATAAACACATATATATTATTCTTTGAAATACTTTTATTTTATAATTTCCTTTATAACTTCACAATATCTAAAATTTTAAATTTATGAAAATAAATAAATCAGTAAAATATTTGACTTATTCTATCAATGAATCTTCTGTTGCAAAGGTAGGAGAGCCAAAACATAGATTTCACACACAATGTAGAGAAGCCAAAACATAGATCTCACACACAAAACACACGAGTTGGGGCTCTTCTATTGATCACACAAAAACTTGATCATTACAATGAGCCAAGCTCTTCTATTGCTCATACAAAAACTTGATTATTACAATGAAAGAGGTGACAAGGTTCAACTGGGGACTCGCCTAAAATAACTTAGACATGTAGCTGCACACTACTATCACTTAAATCAACTTGACTCAATTACATATATCCCGATACTAAAACTAATGAAGTATTTTAACATCTGCAACCATCTCTTTGGAAAAACTACGGGACAGTGGCAAGATGTTTCGGATGATTGAAAGACATGCAGGACCTTCCAACCACTCAAACACGATTGAAACGAAGGGGAGAAAGCGAGTGGGATTTTCATTTAAACACAATTGAAACGAAGGGGGTAAAGCCAGTGAGATTCTCATTTTAAAATATAGGATAATTTTTTCATTACAAACGAAAAAGCATGGTTATGGATTTATACAAATGAGTAACAAAACAAAATATATGGTTGGAAAATACATTGAAATAGGTTAGAGGAACTCCCTTCCATGGCCTTGAGAGATATTGGGTGGCTTGGCAATCGGATGACCTTGAGATGTTGAACCAAGTGCGATGCACAATACTCCATTTAGCGATTTTGGAAAGGCATAGTCTATCTACCATACTCCATCTAGCGATGTTGGAAATTTAAGTTTTTGACACCAAGTGCAAATATACAAGCAAAAAGCACGCAAAACCCTACATTTACACCTGCTATTGCTCCCAAAAAGTCATGATGGAACCCGAAATAGTCTTTCACGAATTGCTTAACGGGCAACTTCGAACCATCCGCCAGTTCCATTTCATTATCCAAATCTCCGAACTGCGATACAACAAGCCCATACAGCGTCCATGCCACGGGGCATGCCCAGTAATACCATCTCCACCATATGGGAATTTTCTGCACACCCACAAATATCAGAACACTCGAATTTATCTTATCAACCCTAACAATATCAAAACAATAAATATAAATATAAATTATTCTATTTTCTTCTATTCTATTCTGTTTGAAGGAAAGATAATGTTACCGGTCGTGGAATCAAGAAGCCGGAGAAGAGGTTCCATATCAGATAGAATGCCGACGAAACGATGGCAGAGATGTGGTGGTTGGGCGTCAACGACATGTTCATCATTCCGTAGTAAGTGAAATATAAGAAGGTGAAGAACGAAAAGAAGAGATACCAGAAGAATTTGGCTGCCGTCCATTGAAAATCCATCATGGCATACACCATGAGGCTGTAGATGGCAGACTGGATGAACACGTACGGAATCTCTATGGTAGCCTGAAAGTAAACGTATGTTAATTTCATGAATTTATTTAATGAATTTGAATGAACCAATTTCAAAATTTAAATATCTTAAAAAGCCTAACTTTAAAATATAACAAAATTTTCTCATATATGGTGATACTTACGTTGATATTTATATTATATAAATGACCAATTTTGCAATATTTTGAAAAAATTATTGTACTTGATATATGTTAAAAAATAAAATATTAATTATATTAAAAATATTAATACCAAAAATTGTTTCATATTAATTATAAATAATAATATTTATTATAAATAAAGCATGTGAATATTTTTAGATAATATAAGTATATTAATTTTATCTATAAAGAAATAAACTAATTCTTATCATATTGAATAGAAGATTACACATGACACTTAAAGTAATATTTGTTAAAAAGTAAAACATAATTATATTAATTTTATATAGAGAGAAATAAAATAATTCTTATCATATTCAACATAAGATTTTACATGACATTTAACATAATATTTGTTATTATAAACCACTATAAAAAAAGGTGAAATCCAATTGATACTTAATATAAAATTGACATTAGTATTAAGAAAAGAAAGGAATAACAAAAATACCAATGTCAACATTATATATAGAGGTAGTGGAAATGAATCTAAAAAGTTCTTATATTTTAACTTTTGCAGTATGAGTTAGTTGTGTAATTTTTTCATTATTTTGTTTCTTAATGTGGGGAAAACTCTATTTTCAAATATTTCAATAAAAGTTATATATAAAACAATTAAAAAATAAATAAAATAAAAATTATTGATAAATATTCTATTATTATGTTACTTAAAATGAAAGAGATGCTGGCTCTTTTTTTATATTAAGCAAGTATTTGACATATGGCTTTTACATATATAAAACCAATATCGATCCTTGTGGCTTGGATTTATTGTTAAAAGATTTTATCACTGAATTGCTCAAATGAAAAAGATGTGGAATCATGTTTTATATTAAGTAAGAAGTTGACAGACACTCATATATATATCTATATATGTAACCAGCATTGTTTTTTTTACTTCAGATCCATCCAGACTCAAAAGAGATTAAAACCCTATGCAAACTTTTTCTAATTTTTATATTTTTAAATAAATTTTCACCTTAAAAAATTTGATCCCTCTAGACCTTTTATAAATTTAAACTAAAATAAATCTATACCAAATAATAAAAATTAAATCTAAAATTCACTTAAACCAACTCAACATTTTAATCAAATCTTCAAAATATTCCAAAATTTATCCATATCCTCCTCTCCTATAAACCCTAGACACCGTTTTTACGCTTTAATAAAATCATACTATAATTTGTGACCTTTTTTTTTTTGGTTCACGGAGAGCTTTTAAAATCAACATCCATGGAGCTAAATTGTGTAATGCAACTTATCAATGTATCATTGAAAACAAAAGAAAAATCGGACAAAGATCATGTTATTATTGAAAATGAAAAATGTAACGACAATCGGACAGATCATTTACTACGCTGACCTGCGCAAAGGCGTAAGGTAAAGCAGAATACATTCCGGCAGCCTTCTCTCTGTAAAAAACAGTTCTTTCGATTTCGACCAGAGGTTGCACCGAGGAAGAATTGTTTACTCCGATGAATAATACTGCCGCGTACATTGAACCCATTGCGTTTAATATATCAGACTGCCGAGTCCTGTTCCATTAGAGTGCCATCACACCACGTGACATGTTATTTTTCGGATTGAACACTTCAAATTACAATATGTTTCTCACCAATGATAAACTTCTGGGGAAATTTTTCCATGGATGCAGCCACTGACCTCTTATTACCAGCACGCCAAAAGATGGTACCGAACATTAAGCCACAAACAAATGTAAAAAAGAACCGCACAGCAGTATACTGGGGATTACGCCAGTAAGACAATCTCTGTTTCCAAAAGCACGCGCCGCACTGTGATAAGAATGACTGGGAATATAACGTGGGAAAGTAAAGGTCCTTTGCCCCTGGGGCAGGCGTGCTCAATTCTTTTATGAGGGCTTTGTTCCGCCTGCAAATAAACTAAGAGTCAAGTTCCATTCACCTGTGTTAACGTCAAAGCTTCAAAAATAAAATAACTGTTTCTGGTGCTTACTGGTGTAGTTCTGAGTTTCGATAAATGTCTGCAAAATCGATTCCGAGACGGTTTTCAACTGCCACAGAAGAGACCTCCAACATCCATGTAGCGGGATTGTACCCTTCAGTTATCTTGGTCACCCCATCAACCGACTGCATTTAAAAGTTAACAGTAAGATCGTTTTCGGTTTTTGGAGGAGATTGATAAGGAGATTTGAAAAAACTTTCTTTATGATCGGTTATGTTGGAATTGTGTGCCTAAGTTTTCTAGCATACCTCGAAGTATTCAACTAGTTTATGAGAGTGACGACCCAACGGACCAGCATAGATAACCTGACCTCCTCTTTTCATCAAGAATAGCTGCAAAATCCAAAGCCCAAGTCAGTAAGATAATTTTTTGGGTGCGCAACGAGCTGTACCCCCTAACTATAAATTACCTCGTCGAAGGCCTCAAAGATATCAATGCTAGGCTGATGGATTGTACAAACAACTGTTCTCCCTGTGTCAACGGTATTTCTAACTGTCCTCATAACTATGGCTGCAGCACGGGCATCCAGTCCTGAGGTTGGTTCGTCCATAAATATTATAGAAGGATTGGCCACAAGTTCTACTGCAATAGTCAATCGTTTACGCTGTTCTGTTGACAAACCAGTTACTGCAGGAAGACCAACAATAGAATCTCTCAAAGAATTCAACTCCACTAGCTCCATTACTTCTTCAACGAACAGCTGCATCCCAACAAATTTAATTCAGCCACTGAAAGCATAGGAACAAATTCAGGGAATAAGTACATATACCACAATTTTTCCTTGAAAATATAGATTTTGGATAAATGTGGTGTATTTTATGATGCCTTACTTTTTCAAGTGGCCTCACTACTCATTATCAGGGATTCAAGTAAGTAAGATAGATGGTGAGACCATTTGAAACCTAGGATATCATAAAACTTGCACACGACATTTATCTATATATTTAGCAACATGATTAACCCCTGTGGAAATATACATGAACAAATATAGATTTTATTAAATTAGAGCAA
Organism: Pinus taeda; assembly: GCA_000404065.3. Lineage (NCBI taxonomy): Eukaryota > Viridiplantae > Streptophyta > Pinopsida > Pinales > Pinaceae > Pinus > Pinus taeda. Next base: position 115,801 of record APFE031437554.1, read on the forward strand.
GAAAATGTTTCATTTGATTTGTCCCTTTGAGAAATTCTAATTTCCACACGGTCAAGTCACTGAGTTAAGTTAGGGAATTCAAGTTGTGAACAAGAAGTACTGAGTTAAGTTAGGGAATTCAAGTTGTGAATAAGAAGTGGAGTTGTGTATGAGTTGATTGTTAGGATTTAGGAATCCAATGGAATTATAGTTAGTTAAACTCAGTTATCTGAGCTATAGTCTACAATAGAGTCAGTAAGAGTTCAATTTAGTAGCAGTAATTGTTGTTAACTGATCAATTTACTAAAAATATCCCTTGTTATGCATAGAATTCAAATTTCCTACTTGAAGTGGAGGAAAAGGTACTTTGTAATTGTCAATTGTATACTAGTTACAGGTTTTTTGCATTAGAGCAACTGATCAATTTCTCTAGGATTTGTACAAGGAAATAGGGAATTCTCCTATTTTTTAGGGGCTAATTTCTTCAAGGAGAAGGAAAGGAAATGGAGGCAGGTTGAAGACTATTTTGGCTATCTCATCCAATTTAATGCAAAACAGAGGAGATATTTTTCCCAGTTGAGATCCCAGTAAAAATATTGTGTTCATTGTGATTGAATGGTTGCATGTTATTGCATGTGTTTACTTGTGTTTATTGTTTTAAGTCTAAATTTATTAGTAGCCGCAAATTTCTACCTACTTATTTAGACTTTTGCGAAAAAAGCAGGTTGAAATCTTTAGAAATCTAGATTATACCTGCGAAACTACAGAATTTTAGGTACCTTGAAATTTTTAAGACTACAGAATCTATTTCTAACTTCAAAATTTAAATTGAAACAATTCTAAATCAAGATTTTCCAAATCTAAATTAAAACACTTTCAAATCAAAAATTTTCAAAATTACCATCGTGCGAAATGATCTCCTAGTTAGACCAGGCGCATAGAGGATTACTAACCTTCCTTGCTTGTGCATCAACTTCGCTTCCCAGACGAAGCCAGGCCGAATAAATAAGGGATTCGTGAACTGTTACTTGTGGTGAATGAATGTCATTTTGCTCACAGTACCCCGAGATCCGAGCGAAGGTTTCTTGATTTTTAGGAAAACCAGAAATACTGATGCTACCCTCTATGTATCCACCTGTTTTCCTTCCTGCCAAAACATCCATCATGGTGGTCTTTCCAGCCCCACTAACTCCCACTAATGCTGTAAGAACACCCGGTCTGAAAGCTCCACTTACATTTCTCAGCAGCTGTAGCCGGCTTTCTGGAATGCCTTGTTCTTTCATTTCCTGCACAGCATGTTGTAAACATGGACATTTAGTTCAATCTACGTTTAGTTTTTGCTACAATGAATGTACAAACTAATTGAAAGAAGAATCTGTGCTTAACATACCGGGGGCATATCGACGAAGTAACAAATATCGTCGAAGGCTATAGCGAGGGGTTCAAATGGAAGCACCATGCCCTTCTTTACCCCTCCGGAAGCAGCACGCACTGCAGCCCATTACACAAAAAATACTTCATAACCAAAAAAATAATTCATAACCAATCAAGAGTAGCAAATAAATTTCCTAAGAGAATTGAATTTCGTCTTTCCACCTTCAGACGCAGTTTCTGCAATGGACTTCCCTCTAGACCCCTGACGAGGCATCATTTCAACCGCCCTAATTTCCCCTGTTCTATTGGCTTCCTGATCCTGCAAAGACTCTTCACTCACCGTGGCCTGGGCTTTGCCGAGAGCTGTATATTTAATACATTCAATATGTTAAAACTGATACAAAATTTTCTCAAATCTTGGAATTCAGCAAAACAGAATTGAGTTCATATGTAAATTCAAAATTTTGATCTAAATTTTAACAATTTAGCTCAAATTTAGAACGAGAAAGAGAGTCTAGTAAGTTCAAAATCAATTTACAGACAACGCCACAAGAAATATAATATAGTTTTAAGATATGCACCCTCCAATTCAAATGGTAAAATGGAATATATGTTAGAAAGTATACCATAAATCTGTGACATTTAAGAACTAGAAAAATCTGTGACATTTAAGAACTAGAAAATATTTGATATATCAGTGATATATATTTATAAGATATTCTCCAAATTTGCAATCAACATATTCCCTAAATTTACAATCAACATAAAAAAAAATGCAGCCATTATTGCTTTCAGCATTAACCCTAGAATTTTACATTGTTTCTAATGTTACGCCTAGTATGTTAGCCAGGACAGTGTCTCACGTTTGAGGTACGTTAGAGCGAGCGTGAAGAGAACATTGAAGAGAAACGAGTATCCAATCAGCACTACAACACCAAGCCAGTACCAGTATCCACGTGGAAATACTCCAATCGACTTCAAAATATATACACCCATAGTGTTATCGCTCAATTTGGCGCCGTTGGCGCTCAAGACTGTCTGCAATTACACAAAAGTTATTAGTGATTGGAAACGCATACATCAATTTTCTAATAAATCCAATTTCAGATAAGATCATGAAATGTCTAAACTACCTTGTTCCAAGCGTGACCTAAGAACTCGTTCACAGAGAGGGCATTCTGGCCATACATGAGAGGAGATATCCAGTAACCCCATATCCACCAGCCTTTGATGTCCTCTGTTACAGTGGCAGGATTTATAAACAATGCAAGAATTATAAATAACTGTTACAGTGGCAGGATTTATATACCAGGTAAGAATTATAAATAATAGATTATGATCGCTGTTGAATTTGAATTTATTCAGTTTATAGATTTTGAGAATATTTTGAATATATATTTGTTGTTGGAGTCTCTGTTCAGATTATTTAACATGTTAAGCTAGATTTAACATGTTAAGCTAGATTTATTTCTTCAACTTGTCCTGACGATGAACCACACTAATAGGTTCGAAAAGGGTCGACAAAGATTTTTTTAGATTTCTGTATATTTTTGAAATCTATAATCGAAATAAAGATGACTACCCATTACTACAAAAATATAATAGATAAAACGATGATGGTTTACTTACTTCGAGGGAGAAGAAATCCACAGAGGAGCAAGATAATGACGAGTGAAAAAGTACCGAATGTGTTGGCTACGATCATGTCCCGACCCAATGATGCGATGAACCGAAACAGTGAAAGGGCCATCTGATGTACCGCGAAGAGTAGCAGATACTGGCGAAAGAACCTACAAAACAAAACCCAAGTTTTGTGAATTGTGAGTTCTGGCAGATTCAAGTCCAACTTGATGCAAGCTTTCATGGCTGCAAGGATGCTGACCTTCCAACATTAGGGTCGAAGCCAATGACATAATAAGTTAAGAAAACCCATATTGCGGCTTCCACAACTGAAATTGGAATCCTCAACACCCAAATGGGCAGTGAGAAGGCCCAGGAAGGGAAAAAGAGGAGGTCTCTTTGCTTGTAAAATGTAGGAAGCTTGTGAATTGTCATTGAAAGTTCTGCAAATCCATTGAACATGCAGGTTATCAAGCCGAAGAAGAGAGCGCCCATATAAATTATCCCGTCGTTTGGTGAGTTACGGTGCATCTTGGTCCGCAAAAACACTGTCATCGTGATGAAAGCCATCACTGAGAGCTGTTCAACCCGTTCAAAGAAATCAGTAAGGCTTTGATTACTTAGCTACTAGCATGTGAAATTCAAATCCAAATGGCGGTAACTGTTTAAAAAATTAAAATAATTATATTCATGAGATTCATAATATGTTGATGTAATTCCTCCATCACAAAAAACAATTTTGGCTGAACATTATTAATTATTCATTGCTTCTCCTAGCAACACTATTGAACTAACCATGTGTGCATTAGTGCTACTATCTAAATACCCCTAAAATTAAAGGTGGTCAATAGAATCAACCCGTTGTGACACATGTACAAACCCATCTTATTTATGAGTTCCGTAAAGGTTGACAATCATATATTGTAAGAGAAAATCGGGTGAAATAGCCATGAGTCATTGTCTCGACATTGACAATCATATATTGTAAGAGCATGACACTTTCCATGAGGAATTCACATTTTCGATACATTTGGAACAATAATTATCACAATATAGGCAAAAACCGAAGGAATAATAAATCATTACTCGAGTGATTTTAGGGTCCGACTTGTTACATATTTTTACATTCAAACCTTAGCTAAAGGTATGGTTATATGTTGAATTTGGAAGAAAAAAAATGAAGTTGAGAATGGGGAGAGAAATATTCGGTAAAGTTGAGGATGGAGTAGAAGAAAATATTGGATAAATATATTTTTTTATCTCTACATATATTATACTTAATTCAACATTTCTATTTATAGCTATTTTCATATATAATAATTTATTAATTTTAAAAATATTGCGTAAATTATTATACAAGAGGGAAATAGGTAGGATTGTGGAGTAATATCTCACTCTCACCATCATGTGTTATAGATTATAATATATGGGGTTGGGGACTGGAGGATTTTGGGTAAAGTATAGATGTTGAGAGAAGTATTGGTAAATTAATTTACTCAACATTTCAACCCATTCTCATTCTCATATATAGTAATTTACTCAGTTTTTCGCTCCACTTTCATAGCAAACCTCAAAGAAAAACTTTAGGAAAAAAATTCCAAGGGCAAGCCTTTTTTCTAAAGAAAATATTTATGAAGATCTACTCCTTACTTTTTTTAGGCAATGTGTATCTCATGAACTTATTATCTCTTGGAGAGGCTATCTTCTCTTGACATTCAATATGCTAGCCTAGGTGTTCATCTTTCAACATAGCTTGGGGTCTATGGAAGACCTGAAACTTTCTTTCAAAACTAGGGCTTTTAGTAGCGAGGCAAAACTCGCACTGAGAGGATGATTCATACTTATGCTTTGTGAGGCGTCTACTAAGATCTGTTGAACCATGGCTTCTGAAAGGTTGCCTTCTTGCTGGAAGTATCATATGAGATGTTGAATCTTCATGTTTTACAAAGTTTAATCTAATGATTGGTACTGTACTTAACTCAAAGATGGGCAATCTTTTAGATATTGTAGATAGAAAATACTTTTAGGGAAATGGGTGATATTTTGTAGTCCATTTATCACAAATTGTTAATTGGGAGAAACCCTTGAAGTAATAGGGGTGGCATTCCCTGGTCCTACCACCATGCCTTTTATGGTTTCCCTCTATGTGAGTTGAGGATTGAGTGTTGGGAGAGTTGTTGAGACAAAACATAAACAAACAGTGGATTGTAATTGAGCAATATCAAATTGTACATATATGTTAAAGCTAAAAAATGAATGTAAGCTTGGAGAAGTCCAATGATATGTGGGTCTGTTAATTAAACTTGATATATGGGGATAATGGATGACTAGAATGGTCTGTTGTGCATAGGGACTTCAAATCTTCCCAATAATGCATCAGTGAATTGATTATGCTGTGAATCAATTACATATGCTAGGCATGACACATTTAGTCTACGTTAAACTAAAGGATTAATTCTAATTGTATTAGGCCAAGATGCACATTGAACATTCGTTGGCTTTATTAAGTGGAATTTGATACATTGGTTGAGTGAGAATAATGGGTACATTTACAAAGGTCTATCAAATATGATTAGCTACATGAAACATGAACGTTGGAAGATCATATATCCTACTAGGTGATATTTGAGGAAGTTGTCAATTTGTGTCAAATGTATATTTGTGAAGTAATAACTCTAGTGTGACCCGTTTAATAACTTTCCGAACCATTTGCTTTTCTCTAAGGTTTTCATATTGGGTAAATTATTATATATGAGGGTGGGGGTAGAGTGAAATATTGAGTAAATTAATTTACCCAAAATTTATTCCAATCATGAGTATTTCCCTCCACCCCCGACCTCATATATAATAATTTTCTCAATATTTCCCTCCAACCTGTTAGGTGTGAGACCAAATCAAGTCAAAGTTGTTAGTTGCCATGGTATCCGTAACCCATGGTATTGTAATGAAATGCTTTTATATATGGGTGTGAGTAAAAGGGAATAGTGGGTGAGAAAGCGACTGAAATCTAAGATGATTTTCATTGTGATAATAAAAATCTATAAAACCCCGCCCTTGTGTTTTTTCCCCAAATGGGGTTTTCCACTTAAATTTGATGTTTTGTGTCTCAGTAAAGTTTTTAGGTTAATTCTTGTTTCAGTGAATAATTTTTTTATTTTTTGAGTTAAATTTTTAAGATGTCTTTTATTAACAAATTGTATTATAGTGAGGTTACTCCTTTTAATTTTTGGTGTATGCTAGGTTATTTTTGGGGAGAGTTATGAGCATGGAGACAATGACATTAAGTCATATGGAGAGATTAAATGGGGCAAATTTTCCTTATGGAAGGCACAGGTGGAGGAAATATTAATTTTAAAGGACCAATATGGAGAAGCAAAGAAGCCTTCGTCAATGATAGACAAAGATTGGAATAAGTTGGACAAAAAGGTCATCACCACGATTCATCAATATTTGGAAAAACAATGTATGTTTTAATGTCATTGGAGAGAAGAAAGGAGAAGGGGTATGGAAAAAGCTACATTATCTATATGAGAAAAACACAGCATTGAACAAAGTCTTCTTGATGAAGAAGTTGTATAATATCAAGATGAAGGAAGGTGCTTCAATGGCAGAGAATTTGAAGGGGTTTAATATAATCACAAGTCAACTTTCCTCTGTCAAAATTATTTTGGATGATGAGATTAGAGCCATCTTATTGTTTTGATTTATGCCAGATAGTTGGGCCCAATTTGATAGTAGCTATCAACACGTCAACACCTGCAAGGACCTTAAAGTTTGATGACGTCAATAGAAATTTAATGAACGAGGATTTTTGTCACAAATAAATTGCAGAAAACCCGGGAAGACAAGCTTTAGTCTTAGTTGACCGTGGAAGCAAAAATTGAACATGGTAGATAGGGGCATTCAAAATTAAGAGCTAGTTCGAAATCAAGAATCATGGGAAGATTTGTTCCCATTGTGGAAGAGTAGGACACAAGAAAAAAGGTTTTTTGGTTTTGGAAGAAGGAATCAACGGAGAAAAAGGAACAAAAATTAATCAACAAAAATAAAAAATCAAGCAGCGCAAATGAAGGTGAGAATACCATTGTAGCATCTGAAAGTGATGTTTTATTTATTGTTTTAATAGAAGAATCCTATTTATATATTTCTAGTAGTAGAATTGATTGGGTACTTGACTTTGGAGCATCTCACAATGTGGCCCCATGCAAAAATAATTTTTCTACATATGAAGAAGTTGATCATCGTAGAGTACATTTAGGAAATAATAATTTTTGTAATATTACTAGACTGGGAGATGTTTGAATCAAGACAAAGGATGGAAAGGGTATTTAGATGAAACAGGTTAGGAATGTCCCAGAGATGCATATGAGTTTGATCTCTATGGGACAACTGGATGATGAAGGTTGATCCATAAACTTTGGGAAAGGTGGTTGGAAAATCACGGTCATTGGTGTTGGCTAAAGGATTGAGGACAAGAACATCGTAAATAATGAGGGAAATAAAATAGATATCAGATGAATCTGCTAATGCAAAAGAAGAAAACTCGATGGATTTATGACATAAGCACTTGGGCCACATGAGTGAAAACGGCCTAAATGTTCTTATTGGTAAAAATCGACTTCCACGTTTGAAATCCTATGAACTTGATCTTTGTGAGCATTGTATTTATGGTAGGCAAAGAAGGGTTTTTCTATGATAGGTGATCATGAAAGAAAAAGGAATTTGTTAGAATCAATACACTCAAATGTGTTTAGGACGTTGAATGTTAAGTCTTTAGGAGAAGCCTCATATTTTGTTACATTCATAGGTGATTCATCCAGGAACATTTGGGCCTACCCTATGAAAAGTAAAGGTGATGTGTTTGAGATATTTCAGAAATTTCATATTGTTGATGAAAGGGAGACTAATAAGTTACTCAAGTGTTTGAGGACAGATAATGGTGGAAAGTATTTCTCTAATGCACTCAAGAGTTATTGTAATAATTTTGGAATTAAACATGAAAAGAATGTGCCTAGTTGATCCAAATGGGATAATTATACTTTTTTTCATCCATCTTGATGCATTTGAAGTGGAAAAAGTGGAGGAATCATCTCAGAGGACCATTTTTACCGGCAGGACCTTGTTTGGTGAAACAGGGTTTGAAATCTTCCAGGAGTGTTTTGAGTCATCAAACGCCTATTTTTGGGGTAAAAATTTACCTCTTTGGCGTGGCACCTTTTCATGTTATTCTACACACAAACACCTTTCCAACAGTGGAAGAAGCACATCAATCAAAGTTTGTATGAAAAAGTTATGCCACTTAGAAGTTGACCTTCCTTTTTCTCACAGTTATAGTTCGGGAGGATATTGCGTCAACCCCCATTATTCATGGAAAAGGGGTTAGCCACGTGTTTGTGATGTAAGGCTCTATAATAACCTATTTTGTAACTTTAGTTAAGAGTTGATGTAGTCAAAATTAACCACTAGTAGGCTATCAGGTTGTGTTATAACCTAGCCACTAGGAGGAAGAGGCATTCCAATTCTTTAGAAAGCATTTTGTTCCATAGCTGAGCAAAGATAGCGAGGAGAGATAGGAGGTAGATAACACAAAGAGGATTTGTGCACTATAGCAGCCCACGGGCCACTGTATTACTGCTTTGTACCTATAGCCATATTTTCAAAAAGAGAAAGAGAGCGAAGAAACCTCACCTTCTAGCTAGGTTTTGCTCCCAAAAGGGTTTCCCAGAGAGCATATCTTATGTCTTTTGTGCGTGTGTTCGCTTATTTTGTCATTCTCTATTTTTCTGCATAATTTATATTCGCATGCATGCACTAATTACAGTTAAATCCATAGATATTAAAGTTTAATTAACTGTAATAGTGTAGAATTTTCAGAGTTTTAATATAATATTATCATATATGTTGTGACAAAATGTCCAGTGGAATATCCATGGCACTTTATAGATCACTGGTACTCCCAAACAGAATGGTGTTGTGGAAAGGATGAACCTCACTATTCTGGAGAAGGTGGGGAGTATGTTGTCAAATTCCAAATTCAAAAAACATTTGTGGGCAGAAATAGTAAGGACACCTTGTTATCTCATCAATCACTCACCTTATACAATCCTAGACAATGGTATTCTTGAAGAAGTTTGGACCGGTAAAGAGGTAAATTATTTTCGCCTATTTTTTTTTGGATGTGAAGCATCCATGCATATTCCCAAAGAGCATAGAAATAAATTAGATGGTAAATCAAGGAAATGTGTTTTTCTAGGATATGAAAATGGTGAGTTTGGTTGTCATATATAGGATCCAATTAATCACAAAATTGTTATAAGGGATGTAATATTTAATGAATCTGATATGTATAAAAGGTCTACAAGTGAAATGGAGGTTAAGAAAATTGTTGACAGGTTTATAGAACAACAAGAAAATATCCCACCATTGGAATAATCTGGGCAAAAAAACTCATGAAAAGGATGGACAAGGAGAAGAAAAAAACTTAACGCATCCATTACAAGAGATTGAAGTGGAAATCACACCACCATAGTTGGTTCAAAGGTCTAATAACCTCAAAATCCCCCACCAAGGTATCCATCCTCAAATAATATTTTGCTAACTAATGAAGGTGAACCTATTTGTTTCGAGGAAGCTTGTGAAGTGGAAACTAGCAAAAAGTGGAAGAAAGCGATGGAGGAAGAAATGGACTCTTTGTTGAAAAATAAAACTTGGGAGTTAGTGAAGATTCCAAAAGGAGGACATTCCCTACAAAAAAAATGGCTATATAGGATTAAACATGAGGATGAGGAGAAGGAAAGATACAAACCAAGGCTAGTGATGAAGGGATTTGAACAAAAAGAGGGATTTGACCTTACAGATAATTTTTCACATGTTGTTAAAATGTCATCCATAAGAATTATTCGCGGTCTTGCTGCTACTTTAAACTTGGAATGTGAACAATTAGATGTGAAGAAAATGTTTCTTCATGGAGTATTGAAGGAGTAAATTTATATGTAACAACAAAAGGATTGAAGGTAAAAGGTCAAGAGAACATTGTTTGTAGGTCGAAGAAGAGACTTTATGGGTTGAAATAGACACCTCGCTAATTGTACAATAAATTTGACTCATTTTTGTTGTAGCATGGCTTCAAAAGACTAGAGGCTAATCATTGTGCCTACATCAAGAGGTATGACAAAGAAATGTATATTATATTACCGTTGTATGTGGATGATATGTTAATTGTTGAACATGATAAGAGCATGATTAATAGGTTGAAGAAGGATTTGGGAAGTCAATTTGCAATGAAATATTTAGGTCCAACACAACAAATATTGGGCATGAGGATTATAGATGACATAAATAACAAAAAGTTGTGGTTGTCACAAGAAAAATATATTGAAAAGGTGTTAGACAGATACATTATTAAGGATTTCAAACTAGTTTGTAAACCCCTAGCATCACACTTCAAACTTAGTGTTGATTTGTGTCCTTATGGTGTCAAGAAGAAGGGGGAAATAAGTAAAATCCCTTATGCTTCAATTGTTGGTAGCATGATGTATGCCATAGTATGTACTCATCCAAATATTGCAAATTCAGTGGGAGTTGTGAGTAGGTTCCTTGCAAATCCAAACAAACAACATTGGAAAGTAGTTACGCGGATTTTGAGATATCTCAAGGGTACTAGTAATTATTGTTGGAGATGTGGATACTAGAAAGTCCACCACCAGTTATTTATGTACTTTTGGAGGTGCAACAGTATTATTGGATATCTATACTTGTAGTGGTCCTCTCCACAACATAGCCATAGAAGCTTGCAAAGAGATGTTGTGGATGCATGGATTTTTAGGAGAGTTGGGAATAAAAGGAGATAAATATTTGTTGCATTGTGATAGTCATAGTGTTATTCATTTAGCAAAAAAGTGAACATATCATTCTAAGACAAAGCACATTGATATTGGATATCATTGGATCTATGAAGTGTTAAATGATGGGTTATTACAAATGGACATATAATTCTAAGAAAAAGCACATTGATGTTGGATATCATTGGATCTATGAAGTGTTAAATGATGGGTTATTACAAATGGAGAAAATGAGCATTACAAAAATCTAACTGATATTTAAAAAAATACTTTACCAGGGATAAACAAGAACTTTGTAGAACCTTCGCTGGAGTAATGCAAACATGATAAAAAATCATCTTGAGAAAGGGTTAGTAATAAGAAGAGAAAAGAATGTAAAAAAATTGAGGATGAGAGTAGGGTAATTGGGAAATATTAGGTAAATTATTATATATGTTGGTGAAGGTGAGGTGAATTATAGAATAAATTACAATACATGAATGAGGGTAGAGAGAAAATAGTGGATAAATTATTAGGTGGATATTATTGAGGATGGGGGATATTATGTAAATTATATTGACCCAATATTTTCCTCTACCCAGACCCCCTATAATTTGGCCAATATTTTCTTGCACCTATACACTCTATAATATACCAAATATTTTCCCATACCTCCACCCTCCACCTTCCACCCTATAGCTAATGTTTAATCAAGGTGAAGACCCCCTGGCCAATATTTTCCTGCACCTATACACTCTATAATATACCAAATATTTTCCCATACCTCCACCCTCCACCTTCCACCCTATAGCTAATGTTTAATCAAGGTGAAGATGAATGTCGGGGTTGGGGAAATATTTGGTAAAGAATATGAAGATGGGATGAAAGGAAATATATATCCACCTTCACCCTCCTCTTGGGCTGGGGCCAAATATTGGGTTAATTAAGAGGTGGAGGGTGCTAAGAAATATAGGTAATCATATGGGGGAAATTAATTAATTTACTCAGTATCCACCATCTTAGATATAATAAATTACTAAATATTTTGTTCCACCCCCACCTCACCCATGATCGGGGAATTGACCATTGACCACAGAGGGAGTAAAAACTAAGCAGTCCTGTCAGGGAAAAAGGGAAACATGGATAAATTATTATATATGAAGGTAGGGTAAGGATAAGGGTAGGGGTAGGATGGGGCGTAAGAAATATTGGATAAATTATTATATATGAAGGTAAGGCTGAGTTGAAATATTGAATAAATTATAATATATGAGGGTAGATGGGAAATAGTGGGTAAATTATTAGGTGGGGATGGTGGGGAAAATTTTTACAAAATATTTCCCCACTACCCCCACCTAATAATTTACCCAATATTTCCCCTATCTCCACCATCCATTACTTACTTAATATTTAAGGGGATTGAGTGAGGGGAAATATTGCATAAATTACAAGGGTGAGGGTTGGGATGAGGATAAATATTGGGTAAGAAGGGTGAGGATGGAGGTGAAGGAAAATATTGAGCAAATTATAACTTCCCGCCATTTTCCCAACTACACCCACATTGAAAAATATTGGGTAAAATATTACCCCTCAACTCCATCCTCACCCTCCTTACACCCACATTTTGAAAAATATTGGGTAAACTATTACCCCTCAACTCCATCCTCACCCTCCTTACCCAATATTTACGGAATATTACCCCCACTATTACCTTATAAGGGAAAAGATTGAGTAAATAATTTACCCCATATCTCACCACCCCTATGCTCATATATTATAATTTACTCAATATTTCTACCCATCCAATTGGGAAAATTATTATGTCAATAAGCAAGTCTATTTTGGAGCGATGCTTCAAAAATTTTAATTTAATTATCAACAATTTTATGTGGATGAAAGGGATTTAACCTCCATGTAATTATGTCAATAAGCAAGTCTATTTTGGAGCGATGCTTCAAAAATTTTAATTTAATTATCAACAATTTTATGTGGATGAAAGGGATTTAACCTCCATGTAATATTCTAGGATATTCTTGGTAGTATTCACAAATCAAAGCTTTGGATTTATCTCCAAAGTAGTTATGCAGTTTTTTCCCTTTTAATTAAATTGATTAATTTAAAAAAACTCATGTGAACAAGTGTCATATGAAATGAGCTATGGTTTTTTGGGCATGTGGTATTGATAAGCTTTAATATTGACCCATGGTATTGCAACAAAATCTATTTACATATTAAGAATTTTCATAATAAAGTGGAAGTAAATCTTCATGCTTAAGAATTGTGTTACAAGTTTTTTAAAGGAATATATGTTTAACTTATATATGAATAAAAATAATAATAATAATTTATCATTAAAATTTTAATTTAATTCATTTTTATGACTTTTTTTTTAATAACTTGAAATATATCCTGAAATAATTGCCTAAAAGAGATTGATGCCAACATTTACCACTCATAACATTTACCAGTCATTTAAGTATATGGTTGAGTTAATTATACATGAGGGTAATAAAATTGAGAGTAAGAAGTAATATTGGGTAAATAATTTATGCTATATTTCTTCTCAATGGAACTATCATGTATTCAATATTTCCTCCCACATACCATTATATAATAATTCACCCATCCAATATTTCCAATGTTTAGATGAGTAGAAATATTGAGTGAATTATAATATATGAGGGTAAAGTTAAAGTGAAATATTATATATAACACCCATCCACCATCAAAAGTTAAAAGATAATTTGTAAATAGTTACATTAAATATTACTTAGCTAACATATAAAAAAAGTTATATAATTACTATTTAATCTTCGTGATACATACATGGCACTCACAGTAGAAAAACAACACTTGTTATTATTTGAAGCATTCTCTAACATATTGAATCAAGAATGGGTTATCAATTTTCATTTTTTTTAAACCATTGGTCTGCACTTTATGTATTATCTATAGTTTAAGTGTTTATTAAGATTTATGTGCCTATGGTATAAATTGAAAGGCTAAGTATGTAATTCTCAGCTTTGGAGAATCTTCTAGAGAGTCACCATCACATCACAGCTCTTAATGGAAAACATGTGTCTTTATCTTCAACTTCCACTTCTATGTTCAAGGTTTTTTGGTGTCGGAATCTGGCGGAAATTTTTTTGGTGAAATCTTGTTTTGTATTATTTAAATTGGTTTTTTTATTTTATATATGGATTCAGCGCCCTCAAAAACTTCTAAAGCACTTTCATTGTGAAAAAATTACTTCAAACTTGCAATTTCAATAAATTCCTACTGATTTTTTAAAGAAATTAAAGCTGAAAAACAAAACTCAAAAAAAAACTTCCAAATAAATTCGGCTGGAAATAACTCTAATTAAAAAAATCAATAAGTTAGAGCATGCACCTGCGAGGTTTTAAAGACGTAAACGAAGGAATTTCTCCTCATGAGAAGCCATTCCCTGGAGAAACAGGCCTTGAAAAGTTCCTTCTTGTTCACGCCATACTTAGACGTTGTAAGCGCAGCCGGATGGCTCTTGTTTTTATCGTATGGCACTGACAACTCCTGGCCCAATTTCTGTCCAACATGAAAAGACTGATATGCCTCAGCAAATTCCCTCACGGGTACAAATCTATACGGCTGATCCTTAAATGCCCAATATTGCTGCTGATCTTTTTTCGAAGTGACCTGCAAATCAAACACTATCAGAATCGATCGGACGCAATACGGATCGAATCAAACCCGATCAGAATCGATCGCATACAATACGGATCAGCTGACAGCGCAACGGAAAAAAGGTTGGAATATAGACTAGACTAGTAAACATTGCCACTTTACTTACTTCCTGCAAGAAATCTGCCACACCCTTCCGCTCAGGACACCTGAAACCCATGGATTCAAAGAATTCGAGCACATTATCACGAGGGCCCTGATACACAATCTGACCCTCAGAGAGCAGGACGATATCATCGAAGAGGTCATAAGTTTCCGGCGCTGGTTGCAGCAGAGAAATGAAGGTCGTCGCGTCCAAGACGTGGACACTCTGGCGTAAGCATTTCACAATTTGATATGTTGTCGAGCTGTCTAGCCCCGTTGATATCTCGTCCATGAACAGAGCCCGGGCAGGACCAACCAGCATCTCAGCTACACCATCCAATTGATTCATTAAAAAAAAATCCCGACTTTTGACACACAATAATTAAGCCGAATCTTAGGACATTTTGAATTAGAGCCGTCTAAGGATGTTACAATTTTGCCGGAAAAATAATGGGAATTTGGTAAGATTTTTAATAAACTTTTGTGGAAATGTTTGGAAATTTTGTTTACGGTTATCAATTTTCAGAATTTTAGATATTATTAAAACTTTTTAATGATTCAGTAATCCATTTCCACTATAAAAGAAATATATCCAAAAAATTATAACCCTTCAAATAAGTAAACAAACCTGTAGTTACACGTTTCCTCTGGCCCCCGGAAATCCCTCTGTGCATCTCATCTCCAACAATTGTATCCGCACAAATGTCCAACCCTAATATCTGCACCGCAAACTTGAGATATCAGAACCTGCCGCTAATTAATCAGCTGCAAGTTTTTCATTTTTTTTAATCATAAAAATGCACTTACCTTAAGTATGTAATCTGTGACAAGGCTCGTTTCTTGCCCCTCCACAGCGGCCGCCTACAAAAAGGGATTGGACGATTACGAAGTGAAAACAGAAGCGAAAATATATCCTTTGAATAACAGCTTTCGTACCTTCATAAAAACATCAATATCTGGATCAGGCTTGATGCCAGCTTGTTTTTCTCTTCTCGAAAGTTCGACCAACATGTCTGTAAGAATGGATCAATCAATCTTGGTGAAAATCGTAAAGTAAAAATTTTAAACTAAAAACTTAGTTCCATTCCAAAATATTGTCAAAATAAACCATCAACATAAATAGAGAACTGTACCAAAACCAATGCAATATTCTATTTGAACTGTACCAAAACCAGTTCAATATTCTATTTTAATAGTCATTATCAAAGAGCATACCAAATCTGGTTCCAACCCCTTGACATCGACCAGAGAAGTCCATAGTTTCTCGCACAGTCATTTCACCAATATGCAAATCATGCTGGCTAATGTAAGCTGATGTTCTCTGGGGCACGAACTCATCTAGTTTGTGCCCATTGTATGTCACAGAGCCGCTTACCTGAAAATAACGTCCAATTTTAGCCTTTGGTCTACTGTATTGTCAAAACAATTGGACTTTGCCGAATCAAAGGATGGTAAAGCGAACCCACTCTTAATTCTGAATCCAGCTTGCCCGCCAAAGCCAAGAGTAAAGTTGTTTTGCCTGACCCTGGCGGTCCCAAAAGCAAAGTCATTCTGCAAAATCCAAACAAGTTCAAATTCTTAAAAGTCCAAACCAAAGCAAAGTCATTCTGCAAAATCCAAACAAGTTCAAATTCTTAAAAGTCCAAACGGTTTGCAGCAATTCAGCCAGGATGAACAATACAAATATATGGTGGGATTTGTGGATGCGGATCATAGTTATTAAATTAGAATTAGAATTAGAATTTTTTTGGTATCAAATTTTTTGATTAATTAAAATTGAAGTAAAGAAATTGGGCAAATAGCTTTATAAATATTCAAATATATATAAGAGTACAATTTATAATATTGAAAATATAAAAAATATTTTAAAATATTTAATTATAAATATTGTAGATAAATTATATATTGGACTGATTAGTTTAATTTACATTTCCAATAGTAAATATGATAATAGGTTTAAAGAATTTTTGTATTGTACATTCACCTACCTATACCTACACCATAAGTTTCATAGGTTTTAAGAATTTTTGTATTGCATATTCACCTACCTACACCATAAATTATATGAAACTTAATATAAAGTGAATTTTTAAACTATTCCACGCTACCATAAACCATCTAAATTCCACATTATCAAATATTTTAAATTTATAATGAAATAGTATATAAGTATTTGTATTTTTTTTAATATACACTCAAGTTATCAATTACTAAATTTCAATAAAAAATCTAATTTAAAAAACAAAATTTTCTATTTACTCATAATTTATAAATTTTTCTTTTTAATTTAAATTTGATAACTCCACAACTTATAAATTAAATTTGATAAATTTTGATAAATTTACTTATTATTAAACATAATTTTTTTAAAAACATAATTATCATAAATTTCTAAGTATTTCATTTCCTCTAAATTTCTTATAGCATAAACCTACCTCCACCATTATCAATTATTCACCTTGAATGGGATGCTCGAATCTGTAAGTATGATTAAAAATCTGGGAATAATCTAGTATCCTGAAATCTAATATCGAGTACATTTTATGTTCGAATTGCCGTTTTGATTTGTAAATGGAATTTTTTTTTGGAAAGCTGATAAGGCAGAAATACAGAGGTTATTAGATTATGAGTACTGATTGCTTTAAAATAGTATGGAAGAAGATGCAAAAGAAATAGTAAATTAGGGGAAATGTTATAACAATTTCATTCCTCTCATAAAATGGTCAGGAAAGGGATGAAAAAGAATAGTAAATTAGGTTAAGGTTATAATAATCTCAATCTTCCCACATTAATCAATGGGATGAAAATCATCAAAATGTTGGAAAGTACATACTAATTTATAAATTTTTATCACATCTACAAAGAACAAAACTGAACAGTAGACTGGCTATCAAAAAATATTAATAAAAGCATAATAAATTTTTTTAGCGTATGAACAGAAAAACTATAATAAATACTGGAAGCCTAATTTTTTTTTGGAGATAATACTAATAATTACAAGGCAATGTAAAAAGAAAACACTCCCAACATATTGTAAGTTAAAAGATAGTTTTTTTGTATTTGGAATATTAAATGGAAACAAGTAAGATCGATAAGATTAAGTAGGGAAAAAAATCTCAATACAGACCGATTGAAAAACTAAGTAAGATGTACTATCTGTTTTTATTAATATAAATTCAGAAGCTTTTTTTTCCTTAAAAAGAATACAAATAAACAATATCGGCAATCTGAGGATTTCGAAAGGAAAGTAGGAAACTAATTATAATCACCTGCATGGTTTTATGATTCCACTAACATCATGAAGGATTGACATGGGCCTCCTCTTATCCGGGAAAATCCTCAGAAATCCTAAAACCGCCTGAAAAACGAAATCTTCATCAAGTCCCCACCATGATTTGTGACAATAAAAAAATCAAAATTCATGAATTCAATTCAACATACCTCCAGCATATTCATGGTAAAGTTCGGAATACTCGGCAGCGATCTGCTACCAACATATACATCTGCATCCACAGTCAAGTGCTCGAACCGGACTTCGATCTTGGGCATGTCGATGCCCACTCTGCAAAACACCGCCAACAAAAAAAATCATAAACACATCAGAGAATAATAATTATGAAATGAAAGAAATTAAGATGGGTGAAGTGTTTGTCCCAAAAAAAACTCACTCTACTGTCAATAATACTGCAAAATATTTAAAAAAAAGTTTTACCAACAAGCTAATTATGACACTGCCAAACTAAAAATACCAACAAGCTAATTATGACACTGCTAAACTAAAAACATATAGCTAAAAAACAAAAAAAACTTGCTCCTTACTTGTCGATCCTGTTGCGGAGCTTGAGCAGAAACCGCTCGTTATCCTCGGCTGCGATTTTGAGCAATCTATCAATGAGAAGCTGGCGATCTTCAATGCCAATCGTGGCCACCTCGACTTCCTCATGGCCGTCCACACTATGGAGAATCCCCTTGCGGATGCGATCGTAAGTGGGCAGTTTCTCCAAGGCCGCCCACTTCAAGGCCTCTTCGTCGTCTTCGTTATCTCTACTCCTGGCGGATCTGGAGAACACATCGTCCCCTCCTCTCCAAATTCCTGAAGCGCTGTTACGTTTGCTCCCGGCCCTCCATATCTCAGAAGCTGGAATTGCCATGGTTTATTTTCCTCACCCTTTTCCTCAACTGCAATATAGAAAACACAATACAATGAATGGATATGTATAACATATTTGATTATGTGAAGTGATTATCTATTTTGATTCTTAAAAATAATTTGTAACAACGACTAATACCAGATTGGTACAGTAAACAATACCATGCAGAATATTATTTGTGACAACAACTAATACCAGATTGGTACAGTGAACAATACCATGCAGATTTACCTTGTTTCTGGATCAATACATAATAACACGATCTACGTACTATCTAATATTACGTTACAGGAAGGGTGCAGGGCGTGAGAAGGCCAGGGCCAGGGTACCTGTGGGGAGTTCGCATGGAGCAGCTCATCCTCCTCAAAGGTGGAGCGCGGAATGGGCCTTTTATCTTTGACCTGATCCGCTGATTCCTCGACCGTTTTAGTTAATTATTCCTTTTCATTTCTTCACAATCAAAATATGAATGCGGGGCAGCGTGCTCGTGTCCATCTATTTATTAATTTAAAAAACAAAAAATGTACTTCTAGAAAGGGGAGCTGTCATTCGCATAGATTTTTGAAACTCCCCCGTAACAATTGATTGAACGGTTGTTCAATTATAGATGCAAATAGGCAGTTGACTGACTGCCACTCTAGCAGGAGCCGGCCTTCACTCCCACATTAAATTCCTCGAAGTAGTAACATTTCCTTGTCGTGTCCAGGTACATTAATCTACATTACAAAAAGAATTGTTTTCAATAGTTTAATATAGATTTAACATATCCATGTATATTACATATCTTTAATTCAAAATACTTATAAATTAAATAGCATATATCTTATTATACAGGATATTTACTGTTATATTGTGGGGTATATAATATTGATCATACTTTCAGTTCCATTGAATTCTTTACATTGAGATTTAGTTTATGTAGCCCTTTCCACTATCCATCACGTGAAATCCATACAAATTCAAGATTTTATTTATAAAAATCCATACCAACTCAAGACTTCATTTATAGAAATCCAAACAAATTCTAAATTGTACCATTTCTAACAAAAATTTAAATTTTGCCAAAACAGCATTACAACAAAGAGTTTAAAAGTTGTTGTCTTGGTTTATGCTGCCTCCCATTATTTACACTGTTAACAATGCACATTACCCAAACTTGAATTATGTTGATTAAAAATTATAGAGATCCAAACAAATTCAAAACTGCACATTGCCCAAACTTGAATTATGTTGATTAAAAGTTATAAAAATCCAAACAAATTCAAAACTGGACCATTAAAAACCAATTTAAATGTTCTCCAAAAAGCAAAAAAGCATATACAGCGAGGAGCTTAAAAGTTGTTGCCTTTGGTTTATGCTGCTTCTCATTATTTGTATGGTTAACGATGCATATTACCTGAATATGAATTATGTTAATAAAAATAAATATATAATTTATATATATATATATATATTATATATATATATTTATTATATAATATATTTTCAATTTTATGTTTATTATTTTTTTTCAATGGTTTTCCACTTTATCAATTAATTAATATAACAAAAAGTTTATTTCAATTCTCCAATCAAAATTTTGGCTTATACTCCAATCAAATATAAACCATTGTAATATTAAATTTATTTTCAATATCAATCTAATATGTAATCATGGCCTGCTAAACCACCATTGTAATATATAAGTTTATTTTCAATATCAAATCTAAATATGTAATCATGGCTTGCTAATCATTGCAAATTACCCATGCTGATTAAAAAAAAAAAACATTTTTTTTAATTATGATCTTTCATTTTGGCAGTTATATTAATAATTAATAATTATAATTAATAATAATACACGCTTATTTCAATTTCTCCATATTCACTTTGAAGGCGATCAAATATAATGCTTTGTAATATGTAGGTTTATTTCTAATATGTAATTATGGGCTTGCTTCAGGTTGCTTAATATGTTATCATTAGCTTATTCTTTATATTATAATGTTATATATATTAGAGAAATGTTATTTTAATATTATTAATATAATATATAATTAAAAAGTAGTTGATATAGGTAAATTAATGTATTTTTTAGATTAATGGTTTAATCACTTTTAATTAATATGTGTTGGAACTACTATGTGTTGGAATGATTAATATATTTTTTGAAATTAATTTAATTAATATTGAAATATTTATAATATTTTAGTATGTTTGGTTATGGTTGATTTCCGTTAGCTATGAATTATTATGTTTGATTTTGATTTAATTTGGTTGAGTATGGTTGACTATATTGAATTATTATTGGCTATCGTTAAATTTGGTTGATGATTACTTACAGTTTATCATGGTTGATCGTGTTTGGTTATGTTTGACTATTGTTGGCTATGGTTGACTATAATTGACCTATATTGACTACAATTGATCATTTCTTATTAATTTTTACTATGGGTTGCCATGATTGATTATGGTCATGTCTTTTATTATGTCTAATTGTGGGTGATCATGGTAGGCTATGATTTTCCATGGTTGACCATGTTTGGTTATGTTTGATTATGGTTGACCATAGTTGACTTTGGTTAGCCACAATTGCTTATGTGGGTTTGCTAGACTATGATTAAACTTGATCAACCATAGTCAACTATGTTTGAATTGACCACAATTGACTATGGTTGACTTGTTTAATTATTATTGAATATGATTGAATTTGGTCACCATGTTTAATTATGGTTGATCATGGGCGACCATGTTAACCATGTTAACTATGATTAACATTATTTTACTATGCTCTTTTGGTTAACCATGGTTTCCTATGGTTGACTTTGTTTCTATGGTTTATCATGGTTGTCCATGGTTGATTGTAATTGACCATGGTTAATTTTGGTTGAGCTTAGTTGACTTTAGCGTACCATGGTCAACTTTTGGTTGACTTTGGCTTATGGTTGGTTTACTATGATCGACTTATGGTTGACTTTGGCTATTTGGTTCACTATGATCGACTTATGGTTAACTTGGGCTTAATATGGCTGACTATAATTTATGTTTGGTTTAATATGGTTAACATTGGTTGACTCGGGTTTACTTCATTTGAATTTAGTTTATGTTTGGTTAATTGTGGTTAACATTGGTTGACTTTGGTTTGCTAAGTTTGACTTTGATTTATGTTTGGTTTACAATGGTTAACATTGATTGACTTTGGTTTACTATGGCTTCATTATGGTTGATTGTGGTTTACTATGGTTGAATTAGGTTGACTATCATTCACTTTGGTTAAACATGTTTAGACATGGTCAACATGGTTGACTATGGGTGACCATGTTGATTATGTTTAACCATGGTTTACTGTGGTAATATCACATTGGGATGTAAATCATGGTGGAATTATACTAAATCACTACATTCCTCAATGTTACATTGATCATTTAGGTCCAATGCAACAACCATCAAGGGTTATGTCGTATTACAACATTCCATAATGGTTTTTTAGATTGTGATGTTTCCCAATTATTATGTTTCATTGATGTTCTTCTTCATTGTGCAATGCCAATTGCTATGCTCCTCAATAGTTATGTCACATTACAGTGCTCATAAAGAGTTATGTTACCTTTTGATATTCCTTGAGGGGTTTTTCTATGAGATGTTTATAAATGATGATGCATTGTGATATTCATCTTCATTGGTTTATATGGAATTTTTATGTTTCTCATCAGTGCTGGTGCACACACATTTGTATGAGTCATGTCTCATTTGTGATATTCATTAATGGTTATTACACATTATAACATTCATCTTGGTGGAATTATATCGAATTGTAGTGTTTTTGAAGGGTTTGATTTAATTGTGATGTTCATAAAAGGATATGTTCAATTTCAAAGTTCCTCAATGGTTATGTAGCAGTACAACATGTATAATGGTTGACATATATCAAAATACTATGTTCCTTAATGGTTATGTCATAATGTGATATTCTTCAAATGTTAGGTTTTATTATTATATTCCATAATGAAATTTTCATAATTTGATGTTTATCATGGTTAACTTATGACCATGATTGTATTTGGTTTTCCATAGTTCATTATGGTTGAATTTGGCTATAAGTGGTTGCCTATGTTGACCATGTTGAGTATGTTTAATAATGCTTTATAATGGTAATATCACATTGTAACATTCATCTTGATTGAATTATATTAATTTGCTATGTTACTCATGGTCATGTTGCATTATGACATCGATAAAGGGATATGTCACACTATGATGTAATGCAAGGGTTATGCTGGATTGTCATGTTCCCCAATGATTATGTCACAATGTGAGGTACATATTCATTGAATTATGTCAAATTGCACCATTCCTAAATGGTTACATTGCATTCCAACATTCATTTAGGGTTATCTCACTTTGTGACATTCCTCAAGGGTTCTGTTTCAGTGCATAGTTCATGAATGGTTGAATATGATTAATTATGGTTGAAATTGGTTGTCTTATGTTGGCCATGATTGATTATGCTTGACTTTAGTTTTTTACTATTGATTTTTGTTAACTTTGGTTGACTATGGTTAATTAATAGTTTACCATGGTTTACTATGGGTAATCTTGCATTGTGACATTCATCTTGCTTAAGTTATAACTAATTATTACATTCACCAATGGTTGTGTCATTATAATTGGCTATATTTTACCATGGTTACCATGCTAATGTCACATTGTGACATTCATCTTGGTTGAATTATGTCAGACTACTAGATTTCTCAATGATTGTGCTATATTGCAACATCATAAAGGGTTATATCACATTATGACATAATGCTAGGGCTATGTTGGATTGTGATATTCCCAAATGATCATGTCACATCGTGACATATATCTTCGTTGACTTATGTCCTATTGCATCTTTCCTAAATGGTTACATCACATTACAATGTTCATTTAGGGTTATGCCACCTTGTAACTTTTCTTTAGGTTATGTTGCAATGCAATGTTTAAGAATGATTGACTATGGTTGATTATGTTTTACCATGGTAATGTCACATTATGACATTATGTTTTGATTATGTTAAACATATTTGTCTTTAGTTGATTATGCTTAACTATGGTTGACTTTGGTCAACTAATATAAATCATGGCGATGAATATGTTGGTTGTAATTCACTATGGTTGACTACAGATGACCATAGTCTACTATTATCAATTTTGGTTGATGTCATTGACTTTGGTTGATTATGTTAAACCATGCTACATTCCTCAATGTCTGTGTCACATTGCAATGGCTAACAAGATTTATGTCAATCTGTGACATTACTAAAGGTTTTTGTGAATTGTGAGGTATCTGAATGATTACATCACATCGTGACAATCATCTTCATTGTGTCAAGTTGAATTTCTACATCCATCATTTTTAATGTCATATTACGATGCTCAATAAGGGTTATGTATCTCTATGATATTTCTTAATAGTTATGTTTGTGATGTTCATAATTGTTCATGATGCATTATGATTTTCATATTGATTGGCTTATATGGAACTGTTATGTATGGGAATGTTGCATTTATCTTGGTGTACTTGAATTGCAATGTTTTTGTGGTGTTCCTTAAACTAAATGTTTTAATTTATTTACATACACGCACATATATATCCAAGGAACAAATCAAGTAATTTTATTAGAGGATGAAAAAATTACATGAGTAGAATACCATGAAGGGTATATGTTGGGTCAGAATATAAAGAGAGTAAGAGGTCTAATTTTGAAAAAAATTATTGATTGATTATGATACTAGGAAGGAGCCCCAAAAAGAAACAAAATCATGAAGCAATTATAGATCAAGAAGTTACAAGGATTTAAATAAACCACTATAATCAAGAGAAATTAATACTATTTTATGGCATAAAACATTAACATAAACCAACATTTACTTCCTATAGAATTCTAAAATATTCCAAGGCTTTACTTAATAAGAAAGTATTTTAGTAGATTAGTTAAGACACAATCATAATCCGAAAGCCGAGATATATTAAAATGGGAACAAAAATGACAATGTTAGAGCTCTTTGATCTCTAAATCACCTTCTTACAACTCTAAGCTATCCTTTGGTATATTATCAAATTCCTTGTTATTATTTCTCATAAAAATAATAAAAAATGATGTGATTAAGAGAAGACTGCAATTGTTTCATGCCTCGAAGTAGGGGATGTAACAACAAGTTTCTTATCTTAACATCTTCATTCAAATATTGGACCACAAGGAGGTAATTCCCTAGGACTTGAGTTAATAATTTTCTTCTTAATAACAAGTATCATAACCAATTTAAGAGCCATAAGATTACCTTGGTCATTTGAAGAATTAATATTACTAGCTTTGAGGTTAAGGAAGTGATTTTGTGAGATATATATTAAGCACCCCACTCCTTATTTAGGTGGATCTCCTTAAAAGGTTCCATTGGAAATTTTCTGAAGAGTTTTTATGTCAATTTTCATGGTATAGTTTCAAGCATGATGAGGTACAAATGGGAATTATGGAAAGGAACTAAATATATTAATGTTTTGGGAAGCACGCTTGAAAGGTAGGGTTTCATTGTTCCCAATTTTGTTTTAAACCAAACTCCCCATGCCAAGGTGAGAGGTAAGGATTTTTAAGTTTTTGTTTCTTTGTCTTACACCAATTCTTTAAAGCATGTTCATTAGATTCCCATTATTAATTGGGTTTTGTGCATATAATTCCTTCTATTTTATTCTAGACCTACTTTGTGAATGGGTTCGAGAGGTTGATATGTACGTTTGCTTCTAATAAAATTTACATAATCTACAATATGTTTGTTTCCAATCAAATTTACATAGCTACATCTTCTAGATAACTCATATCTTTGTTTTTGAAGCATATCCCATGTTAAAGATATACTATTGAGAAGAAACAACATATATATTTTATCCTTTCCAAGCCATTTGTATTTCTATAGCACTTTCCACCACTAGCATGATAATCAACCAAATCCTTCAACAGCTAGAGATTTGTATATGAGTTTAGGTTCATAACCTCCCAATATGTTTTCCAACCAAAATATTTCATCATCATCTTAATTGATGAAGACACTACACTTTGTAAGGCAACCTATATAATATTTCCAAGTCACGAAAAATTCCTCATTGAAGTCCAAGTCTCTCTAAGAAATGCATTGATATTGTTTGGAGTTTAGGGCTTAATGTATTGCAATTTGATGAAGGGTATAGAATCCATTTAATTTGAGATCATGAATGAGGGGAATAGATAATATATGTTATTTTTTCTTTCAATCTATGGGTTAATACCTAGTAGAACCTTGTCTCCCTTCCCAACCTTCCAAATTAGGTAATTCCAAATTATAAGGAAAACAAAAGTGGTGGCTTTCCAAGTGATATAATACCTATTTGGACTCTTTTATTTGGGGATCAAGTCTAGTCTTTGATGGATAGGGGTTTTTTGTATTAATATTTTATGATTAATGTCCAAAACCCTTTTCACTATATAATCCTCCAAAATTTCTTAGTTACTAAGACTTTGGAAAAAATAAATATATCTTTAACAACCCATCCCTTTTGGCTCATGAGGATGATTAGGTTTATCTAGGAAACTAGTGTTATTCCCTTCTTATCTTAGTTTCTTGTCCATATAAATATGTAACAGAGGTGGTAAATTTTGTCTAGGATCTATTTTGGTATAAAGCATTGATCTCCAATAATATTGGATGTCTTCAAGGATTAATTTTACTAGAGTTAGTATGTCGCCACAAGAAAGGCATATGTTGCACCATGAATTAAATTTCTTGTAACCTTTATTATGAGCCATTGCTAGTATCCCTTTAGATATAAGTTATCATTTATGTGGAAACACAAATAATTGAGTCTAGCATCAAAGGTTAAAGTTATGAAAGGGAAAAATTGATTTATATATTGCATCTTAGTTTCAAAAAGGCCCTAGCTAATAACCAAAGAATTGGAATAATTTAACAACATACCCATGACTATGCAAAATAAGTCTAAATTTTGTTTGAGTTTATCCACCATATGCTTGGAACCATCATAAAAGATTAGGATGTCATATACAAAATTGTGAGAAAGACAACAAGAATTACCAATAGAAATACTTTAAAAGAGCCATTCGTTGTAGTTGTATTAAGTTCCCTCCTTAAGCCCTCTACTACTAGGAGAAATAATGTGAGAACATAGTACATCCTTGGTGAATGCCTTGTTTAGATTCTAGTAAAGGTGAAGTTGATCCATTGATTAAAATTATGAGTGCCACATAGAATGCACATGCCATTATACAATCCACAAAATGTAAGGTGAATCCCAAATCCATGAGAATGAGTTGAAGAAAGAGCCAACCAACCTTGTTGAAGGCCTTGGATAGGTGTACTTCAACTATCATGGTCTTTATTTTTTTTGTTTTCATTGTATAGCCTTTCTTGAGAAACACCAACTACTTATGAATTTGGTGTCATTCGAGGAAGCCAAACTTGTTTGGAGAGTCCTATTTAGAGAGGGTTTCATTTAGTTTGTATTAAATTATTTTTGAGATGCTATTATAGATATTTTTGTATAGTGATATTGGACAAAGGCTCTCAAATTCGCTTGAGTTTCCTATCTTTGGAATAAGCACAATGGAAGTGACGTTGAAGGTATCTATGATTTTCCTAGAGAGTCAGATGACTTCTAATATCATATAGAGATCCTCCTCTATTAAGTCATAGTAGTTAAGGAAAAAATCAATGGGTAATCCATCTAAAATAGGGTTCTTATCTTTTTGAAATATGGGAAAATTTTGAGTAGTTCGTCTTTCCCCACCTCTTCCATGAGGTATTGGTTGTCTTCTAGGTCTCTAGTTCTAAGGAAGAAGATAGATAGTCTAAGAATGGCATTAATGGTGGCCTTGTTATCTTCTTTGAGTAGATTTGGAAATGGGAGATCCTTTCAAAAGTGATGTCATAAAAATTAGTAGCCCATGACATGTTCCCTTTATCTATTTTCCATACTGTGATGGTATTTTTCCTACAATTTGCATAGTGGTGGAAAAATTTAGTATTATTTTTTTTTTCACAGAAACGGATATGAGCTTTCATTAACTAGGCGGCCAAAATCCATAAATTTGGTTACAAAGGCGGGGTAGATTTTCTGCATGATTTTTTAGCCAACGAATTATGCCACCTACTCTTAACAAGCTCTTCTTATTACATTTAAGAAAGTGTGTTTCTGCTGCTAGTTTCCAAAGGTGGAAGATACAAACGAACTGATCTAGAAGGAGACAAAAAAACATTTCACTTTAGGGAATTGGGTCCCAAAGAATTTCATTGTCTTTGAGGAGGGAATCAATGTCTAGCTGAGCTGCCTTGTTTGCCTCACTGTCTGCTTCTTTGTTGTTTGTTCTTAAGACATGGAAGTACTTCAGCTTCATCGACTTTGTCATACCTTTGATCCTTGCAATTATCCTTGCAAGCTGCAAGTTTGTTGAGTTGGAATTGGTCGCCAAGGCTTGGATAATCACTTGTGAATCTCCAAAAGCATTTGCCTCCTTATAGCCCAGTTCCTTGAAGAATTCGATTCCTTGGTAGAGGGCCATCGCTTCTGCTTGAATGCTTGTGGAGTGGCCTAATCCCCAAGCGAATTTATGCACAACTATTTTGTCTGGACTTATGATAATACCTCTGTCTCCTACAGTGCCTGGGTTCCCTTTAGCAGCCCCATTGAAGAAGAGAGATGGAAGAGTTTGATTAGACATCCAACTTTGGAATTCGTGTTCATTTTTATGATTTGCCAATCTTTGCAAGGAGAAGGAGAGATGTTTGCTTTTGGGAATTTGAAGTTTAGAGAAAATCGTAGCTCTATGTCCTGCTGGCTTAAGTTTGTGTCGTCCCCTTTATCTTCCAGCCACTCAACTAGTTGGCATTTTGCTGCGTTGGCCACTAGTTTGAAATCCTGTTCCTTATTTTGAAAAATCCTTCGGTTCCTTTCTAGCCATACTTGCCAGCTGATGAACTTTGGTAAAGCACTCCAAGCTGACCTGACTGTTTTATTTTTTGGAGGATAGCCTGGGTATTTGGTCATCCAATTCACAAATAATTCCTGGACTGATGTTTGGAAGGTGAATTTATGATTCCAGGAGTCTAGGAGCTTCTGCCATATAGAGGTTGCGAATCTGCATTCAATCATGACTTGGAGAGTAGATTTTGAATTTTCCTTACAAAGAGAGCATCTAGACAGCCCATAGAAGCCCCTTTTCTGGAGCCTGTCTTCAGTCAATATTTTCTAGCGGCAGAGGAGCCAGCAAAAGTGATCCACCTTTGGGATTGAAGGAGTTTTCCAAATGATGATCTAGGGAGCAGGGTTGGGAGGCACGTGAGGCTTCTCGAGGTATTTGGCGTAGCCTTGGGCTACAGAATAGCCTGATCGACTTGTTCCCCAGCCTCTCACGTCTTGTTTGGTTTTTCGAGATCGATTGATCCCATGAAAATTTGTGATAAATGTGTTCAGGTCAGAGCAAAGATAGGAAGGAACTGTGAGTTGCTTCCAACCCAACCACTCATTTTCCTCCCAAACTAATAGATCCCATAGTGTATTTATACCAGCTTCTGACATCCAGCACTGCAGCTCTGGCATGCTTCTTGTTTCGGCCAGCGGGGGTCTATTAAGGATGCTATCATTCCAAATATGTATGCGTTTACCATTGCCTGGGATCCAGTATGCATGGTTCCTTATCAACGAACTGGTTTTGCTGATAAACTTGCTAAAAGGAGAGTTGAAATTGTTCTTAGGCTGCTCCAGACATCTAGTTCTCGGTCCTCTGAAGTATTTTCTCCATAACGCAATCTGTACCCAGCCAGGATTTGGAGCTATGATTTTCCAAATTATTTTGGCTCCCATGGCTAAGTTATGGGCATTGAGATCCTTAAAATTCAAACCTCCCTCCTGAAGAGGTCTCATGACTGTATCCCAATTTACCAACGAAATTCTTTTCTCGTTTTGTTTACCTCCCTTCTAGAAAAGGGTTCTGATTAGATCTTCCATTTTTTATGATTCCTACAGGTGCCAATAGAACTGAGAATTTAAATAGGGGAAGGCTGTTGAGCATTGATTTTATGAGGACTGATTTCCCTGCTATATTTAACCAGGAGGACCCCTAGGCCTGCAACTTTAATTTAAATTTATCTAACTGAGACAGCTAGTCTTTATTCAACGCCCTTGAATGAAAGATGGGCAATCCCAGGTACTTGAAAGAAGACCATGAGACTGAGATTGCAAAACCCAGGCAACGAGCAATGGAGCTTGCAGTTGAGGCAGGGATATTCCATCTGTAGATGTGACATTTGGTGTTGTTTAGAACACTGCCCGAAACATTACAATATTCTTCCAGAACTTCTTTAAACTTGGATGTTGAATGACGTGTTGCAGCCCCCAGCAAAATAGTGTCATCTGCGAAGAGTGCATGATTGATTCTTTTGGCTCCTCCTGCTATGCACAGGCCTGCTATGTCTTGATCTTGTTGCTTCGTTGTAGATAGAAGCTGAGAACATCATCCTGAAGAACAAAAAGGAGTGGAGATAGGGGGCACCCCTGCCTCAGCCCTCTAGTGGCTTTGAAGAAGTCAGTTGCACTTCCATTCACCAATGGGGTAATCCATGGTTCCGAGATGCAGGCTCTAATCCACTTGATAAAGCTTGGACCGAACCCCATTTTTTGCAAAACCTCAAACAAAAAGCTATGTCTAACACGATCAAAAGCATTTGCAAGATCTAGTTTGACAACCATACCTTTTTCCTTTTGGTGAAGACTGGAATGGATCACCTCTTGGACCAACACGAAGTTGTCCACCAATTTCCTACCATGGATAAATCCACCTTGATTGTCCGAGATGATTTTGGGGAGGATCCTTTTCAACCTGATGGCTATCACTTTAGTTATGACTTTGTACCCAATATTGCATAGGGAAATTGGACGAAATATGCTGAAGGAGTTTGCTCATTTCTCCTTAGGAATGAGGGCGAGGAAGGCTGAGTTTGTACAACCACCTATCTTTTGGCAATCTTAAGATTTTTGTATCACTTTGTAAAATTCCTTCTCTACAATCTGCCAACAGACCTGGAGAAACCTGGGCGTGAAACCATCTGGCCCCGGGGCTTTGTCCGAGTCCATTGAAAAGAGGGCTTCCTTAACTTCCTTCAACGTGATTTTTAATTTAGGAGACTGATTCATTTTAGAGGATATCATATTAGGGGCAACGTCCAACAGGGCAGCGTTGAAGTCAGCTCCTGATTCTTCTCTATACAGCTGTTCAAAATGATCACTAGCTGCCTTTTTTATGCTAATAAATTCCTTCAAAACGTCGTTATATTCCTTTATTTCGCTGATGGTGTTGCCGCCTTTCCTGGCTTGGGATTGTTTGTGGAAGAATGAGGTGTTTCTATCTCCATATTTGAGCCAGAGGCTTCTGGATTTGAGCCTCCAGAATTCTTCCTCTGCCAGGCAGGCCTTGTGGAAGCTTTGTTGGAGTTTGGTCTCCTTTTCCAACTCATCCTTAGTGATTTTAGCTGTTTCAATATGCAAGTGTTGTCTTTCTAACTCACTTTGAATTTTTTTCCTTTCCGCTGCAGGATTTGGCAGGGTCTTGGCCCAATTTTTCAGCATGATTTTAACTCTTCTGAGTTTTTCCTCCCTCACAAAAAATGTTGATCCATTGACTGGCTTTTTCTAGCACTCTCTGATCTTATCCATAAAATTCTTTTCTTTGATCCACAAGGAGCTGAATCTGAAAGGGATAGGCCCCAGATCCTTAGGGGTCAACAGTTAAAGACTTAAGGGCTTATGATCTGAAATGCTGTTGTGGAGGATGTGCGATCTGGCTTCTAAACTAAGGAGCAGAAAGGAACTTTGAGCCAAGAATCTGTCCAGTCTTGCCGCTATGTGTCCCGAGCCAACCCTTTTGTTTGACCACGTGTACTTGCCAATAGCCGGCTTAATATCTATCAGATCCCAATCCTACATGAGGTCATCTATTGATTCTCTTGCCGGATCTCTAACAATATTGCCTCCTCTTTTTTCTGACAAGAGGAGGGTGAGGTTCAGGTCTCCGACAATGATTATGTTCTCCAAGATTTCTAGATCTGCCAAACTTTTGATGGAATCCTAACATGATTTTTTTTCCCCTGCATTGTTAGGAGCATATACGTTTACCAGGAAAATAGTTTCCTTAGATTCTAGGTGCTGTAATTTTAACAAAATCCAGTGAGTATTTATGGACTTAGAAATAAGAGAGAACTTATTTAGATTCCATAGCGACCCAAGACCTCCCAATGCTCCATGGGTAGAGGTTGCTTTTGCTCCGTCTTTTTTCCAAAATTTTATGCTTGCTTGGAGGAAAACTGAGTCCTCCAATTTAGTCTCCTGGATGAGAAGAATGTCCAGGGCTTCCAGTCTTATTAGACTATTCATAGCTTCTTCCTTGGCTTTGGAGCCCATTCCCCTACAATTCCAGGAGACTATCTTCATCATTTACTTTTATTGTGGTGAGCTCCTTTGGAGCTCTGGGTTTGGATCCTCTCCATCCGGGGTTTTAGCTAGGAGTTTCTATAGCGTTGGCTAGCTGCCCTAAAGCTTGTTTTTATGTGTCTCTTGATCTCTTTTTTCCTTTGTTGACATCCTACCTCTCGTAGATCTTCTGGGGGTAGACTGTGATTCCCCTATCTCCCCTTCTTCCTCCAATTCCTCGGACTCTTGAGTTTCCTCTTCTTCTTCTGAAAACTTCTCTTTGGATCTCTCTGGTATGCTTATGTATTTAATCGAAGAGACTACTTTTGAGATTTTTGTCTCTTGCATAGTCATGATATCTGATCTGAGGATCTCAAATTTGTTCCCTTGGCTTTCCTGGGGTGGATTCTGAGATCCTGCTTGGGGGACTTTGACATTAATGTTTGCATTCTTCTTGAGTGAAGTTTTGTATCTTTTTGCCTAGTTCCATGCCTCATCTTTCCCTTTTTCTTCTACCCCTTTGGTTGGATAGTCTCTGGCGAAGTGGTCGTAGACTTGGCACTTCCGGCATTTGAATGGCAACTGCTCATAGTCTAATTTTTGAACATGCATCCATGGACCTACCCTTATTTTGATGGCCTCTGGTAATCTGACCTCTAGATATACCTCCACACAAATTCTGGCGTAGTCGTACTGATCTTTGCTGTTAGCTTTATCTATGATTTCCCAAGGGCGTTTCCGATATGCTTCAAAGAGTCCTAATTCCAGCAATGGATGGAAAGATTTGGGAGCCTTACCCACACCGGGGCTGCAGAAGGCACATCCACCGCCAGATTGAAGTCTGGCGTCCATTTGTTTAGATACAACCCTTGGGGGCCCATGAAATAGTGGCCGTTTCTGAAGATGAGATCCTTATCCTCTTTATCAATAAATTCAAATAAGAAATATCCTCTTCCGAGGAAGTAAGAGGTTACCTTGTTCTTTATCAGTGGAGCCCAGTTCCTAGCAACCCAATTCTCTGTTGATTTCAGGGAAGGCCAGAGACCTGTAAACTGGCCAACCAGAGCGCGATATGCCAGGGATAAAGCTACTTGAATCGAACCTTCAGGAGGAAGAGCAATCTCTGGAATGTCTTCTAGCCTTTTCACGAATTTGGTAGCTTCCACAACTTTCTTCTTGGGCAGAGAGGCAAGCAAGGATCTGAAGGCCTAAGCAACGGAAGGAGGAGAAGGGGAGGAAGGCCCCTGGGGGGGATCCGGCTCCTCCATGGTGATCCAGCG
Organism: Pinus taeda; assembly: GCA_000404065.3. Taxonomy (NCBI): domain Eukaryota; kingdom Viridiplantae; phylum Streptophyta; class Pinopsida; order Pinales; family Pinaceae; genus Pinus; species Pinus taeda. Next base: position 149,297 of record APFE031437554.1, read on the forward strand.
CAAACCCTAGCCAACCGGAGCCAGAAGCTAGAGCCTTCGGCAGGCAAACCCTAGCCGACCGCAGCCAGAAGGCAGAGCCCTCGGTGGACCTTCCTGCAGTGACCGAAAGCAGCAGGAGCGGGAGTGCACGCAGTTTTCTGGATCCGCGGGGTGCGAGCCTCGCAGGATGCAGGGCCGAGCGATCGCGCGCAGTAGCTCAGCTTGAGATTCGGAAAAAATTAGTATTATTATCTATAGCCTCAAGCTAAATTAGCCTACTTTTTAGATGCCATTCCTTTTATTTTTCTAAAAGAATCTTTCTTCTTTTTCTTTCTAGCTAGAAAAGCTCCTCCTAGGAATTTGAAGTATTCCATTAAGAGTCTAGACTTAGTGGCTTCTTTTACTTTCAAAATATACCTCACATCCTTTCTCATTTGTCTTTTGACCATTAGTTTGCCAATTGTATAGCCTTTCATATATTTGAGTGAAATTAGAGGGTTGTGAAATCATGGAGCATATTATTGAAAGGCACTCAAATATTCTTCTAAATTTGGATGAAATCTTCATCCTTTAGCCATTCGAGATTTAATTTGAATGAACTAGGTAGCTTTCCTAGTGGCTACATCTAGGTAGCCACTGTAAAACTAGATTGTGGTCAAACTCCCCTCCTACTTATACTCTTTATTAGATTTTGAGAAATTCTTCTAACACATATTATAAAGCTAGGAAGCGATTGATCCATTCTATTTGAGCCACCCCGATTTTCTATTTGTCCAAGCTGGGGTGAGCTTCATAGGATCAATGTCAAGCACATTGATTTACTTTAGGATTCTAATAAAAAAAAAAGGTACAAGTGGGCATCTAGTTAGGAGAGCCGAAGTCCCATAATGTCAAAGATATAATCAAGAGTGGAATTTAAATCCCCTCCCAGGGTTACCATCCTTTAACGGACACAAGACTTAGAAAAAACTATTTTTTATTTTTAATTACTTAAATTATCATAAAGTACACTACAAAAGAATATATGGTATTCTTGGTAATTTGGTATTGCTCAATCATAATAATACATGAAGCAAAAAGATAAATACAAAATTATATTATTATATTATATATATATATTTTTATTATATTAAATAAAGATATAAATATAAATGTTATTTATTTATTTAAAAATATATATATGTTTGTTGTAAAATATTTTATTTATTTATAATGGAAGTTGGATAATTTGTTAAATTTTGTATTATATTTTAGGCTAAAAATGATATATAAATTCAATTTTATCATTTTTGTTTGGGAGGATTTATTGTTGTCATTTTTGTCCAAGTTCAATTTCAACAAGTGATATGATGAACTTTGTTGTAATGGTTATATTGGAATTAGTGATAAAAAATTATTTTAGGTATTTGCACTAGGTTTTGGAAGGAGGGAATGATTTGGTTCTCACTCTCTCTCCACAGTCAGGCACACACGCATACCATGTATCAAGTCCATGTTGAGCATGAAAGGAATTACACATCTCATTTTGAATAATACACTAATAAAATATTTTAACTATAAGATTCTTTTCAATTAATATATATAATATATATATTATATATATATATATATATAATCTAATTTTTAAGGTCCCGGCCAAGCTAGATACCTATTGGTGTTTAGGAACATTGTTTGTGGGACAATGGACCACCTCTACACAGTGATTTGAATGCTAAGTCTACGGAGGCTACCATACTATTACTCCCTCTGGTTTTGAACCTGTGACCTCTTAGGAGGAAACACATGCTCTTAACCATTATGCCCACTCAAGCTATATATATATATATATATATATATATATATATTATATATATATATATATATATAATTGACTTGAAATAAATTTACTTAACATAGGTATTGAAATATTTTACTTAACATAACAAATTGAAATATTTTTTTTATGGTCCACATTAAATATTATTTTAATATCACATATCAACTCCATATTAAAAATTTGATGAATTACACATCCCCTTAATAAGATATCATGAAGAAGTAACTATATTTTTTTTTTTCAATTATATATTTTCTATTTATTTATGTTGATCTAAATTATTTATTTAAAATGATTATTGAAATATGTTATTTATATTCTACAATTATATATATATAAAATAATGATATTAAAATTATATTAGTTAACATGGATATGCAATTATTTTATTTATAGATTACATTGAAATATTTTGAAAAAATAAAAGAATTCTCAGCTTTTCCATACATGAAATTGAAAATATAAGTTTTTTTGTTTTTTTTTTAATTACTTTATCTCTACATATAAAATCAATCTAGAATCATGTTACGTCATATGAACATTCAAATATTTTATTTATGATTGATAGTGATTTTTTGTTTTAAATATTACATGTGATTCTCTCTTAAGCATGGAATAAAGTACACATCTCCCTCATAGTGGCCTATAATATCAATAATTCTTTTAATCAAAACTAAGAAAATAGGCATATTTATTTTTGTTTTTTTACTATAACTAATATTGTCTTTTATTTAATATATTTTTTTTAAAGGAACATGTCGCTCCATCACAGTGGGTTGTAAAATGCTCGTCTCAATGTAATAATATTTGAAATAAGATTTACATGTACTTTAATCATTGTTTTATAGTGATATTGATGCAATCCCAAAGGGATTGCAACATTTTCCTTCTACAAGTGAGGTGTTGCTTGTTATTGTGCACAATTACACTACTCTACCAACAATGTAAATGTAAAAGTGAATTTGCAAAATGATGTGGACATAATAGAAATTTCACACATGATAGAATTGCAAACATAAATTAAGAGCCATAATTTTATTCAATTTGAAATATGAACCTATTAAACTTCACCTATATTCAAGGGGGTCTTTATCTCCCCTTGTTACAATGTAATCACTTCAAAACAATGTAACAACCCTAGGTTAAAAGTTCGTGTAATAAAGGAAAATAAAGGAAAAATAAGATCAACATCACTGGACACATATTCCAAGTTGAATATTGGGAAAAACTCTATAATGGGCATCACTTGGTGTTTATTATGGCTAAAGAAATTTGAAAAGGGATTTGCAAAGGCATTAGAAAAGGAAAAGTGGCAATAGTTGATATTTGTTTATGAAACTAAAGGAAAATAGGAGAAAAGGGAGATGAAGGGTCACAAATTTGCATGAGAGGGAATTTCAAGAGAAAATAGAGGAAAATGATAAATAAAGGCCTCAGTGATAAAATGGCTTCTAAGGATCAATTCAAGGCTTTTGATGATCAATTCACAACTTTTTTCAGTTCAATTTTGGAGCTCTTTTCTATTCTCTCATTCTCTCATACTCTTTCACACATAGAGCATTCTTAAAGCACTCTAGCATTGAAGAAATGAAGCAAAGAAAGAACAAGGAAATCAAAGGACTGACAAGTAAGGAAAGCTAGGAAAAGTAAGGAAATGGTTGGATCAATAGCTTCAACAGGAATATTTTGCAGGTAACAGGTTGCATGTGTGATTTCCTAGTTGAGGGGTGAATACATGGTACATGAATTTGTTTATTAGCTTAATTTTATATCATTGAAATGGGGTTCCCCCGATTTGATAGTGGTTTCATCTTTGCCTTACCATTTCCTGGATAACCATGGTGTGATGAGACTTTTTCCTGGTTAGCTTTGGATTTCTGGAAGGTTTTGGAACTGGGTGAGGTGATCTTAGGAAAATTACTAAGGGTTCAGGGTGAGGTAGTTTAATCTCCAGGAAGCCCTCGACAGGTGGGTGGAGACAGTGAAATTCCTTAAGGTAATGGTGAAAAAACTATAAGGTATCCAATATTGGTTGGGCTTCATGATCTCTTGACTGGTTTTGGCAAGATCGCGGTAGCTTGAGGTGGAAGTGGTTTAATATATAGTAAGCCTTGGTTATTTATGTCTTGAGATCCCACATTAATTCTTGGAATATGGCACAGGGCAAATTGGCTACACGAAAGATTTGGTTCAACCCAATCTATGGTCGCGTGGTATGTGGAAGTCCTTGACTTGGTTGGAGGGTCATAACTATTGGGTGAGGTATTATCAATCTTTCTAGGAATGGGGGAGAAGTAGATATGATATGTTCAGGGTATTTCTACTTGACTGTATCTTCTCCCTATTTTGTTTGTTGGTTATCTATAGTCGAAGGCTTATTCGGATACATTTCTTTATCTTCAGGTTGCATATTTTTGTCCTCATCTAGAGCAATTTCCCATCCAGATCTTAACTTAAGTTCATTACATTCTCTCGTCTCAACTTCAGAGTCTAGACTCTCAATAATTTGTATTGACTGGATCGGTTTGTTGTTAGGATTTGGATTTGATTGAGCTAGGAGTTGCGGCCGTATATTAGGTTGAGGATTTGGCCACAACGTGTAAGGTGTTGGTAAGGTTGGTTGAGGCAGAGGAATTGTTCCCATAGGATGGTTTGCAGTTCGTTGCCAATTTGGTTGCAAGTTCTTATTTTGAGAGGTAGAAGGAGACCATTGAGAGGAATAGGGGGTGTTCTGCTAGAATGGTGGAGGGTAAGAGGAATTTGGCCAATTATTATTTGGATTTGATTGGTTGGGCCATGATGGCATATAAAATGCTTGAGGTGGCCAAGTAGAGAAAGGTGGCTGTTTCTACCATATTGTCCCTAGATATTGTTGAGAATTAAACTACGAAGAAGGAAAGAACAAAGAAGGTTCTGTAGGCATACCTATCAGACATGCTTGCCATTGATAGCACTGGTTCAGCAGATATATTGGTTCCAATTCCTCTTCTGCTTCCTTGAAAACTTCTTTTAATCCAGGAAGCGATGGGCAACTTTTTGTAGCATGATCCTTAGTGTAAATGGTGCATGTTTGTATCATATCTAGCTGACATTCTCTATGATTGTGTTCCTTTATGCAACGTGGACAAAAAATAGCCAGGTTCTATTCTACTTCAGCTTGTTTTTTTTTGGCTTGCATGATATCTAATTGTGTCGTCAGGGTCCTCAGGATATCAGCCTTGAAATCTTCCAGCAGATTGCCAATTTCCACTCGTGTAATGCTTCCTTCTAAGGCTTTGTTGTCTCTAGTAATAGCATCATGCCCGTTTGGTTTCAGCCTTTTACTACCTCTGGAACACCTAATGCACAATTGTATAATATTTTCATAATCCTCTTGATAAATATCCCCTTTCCCCATTAAATTTAGTGTTTTTACCCATTGGTCTTCAATACCTTTGATCATCATAGTTTTAAGAACTCCAGGGGGTAAATTTGCATAAGGAGATACTTTCAGACTATATTGAAAACGTTCTACATACTCTTCAAGTGTCTCATTCGTCTTAGTTACCATTTTAAAGATTTCATCCTTCAATTCTCTAGTTTGGCAATAATCTTGGTATTTTTTTAGAAAGGCTGTTTTTATTTGGTCCCAGTCATTAATGGTACCTCCACCAAGCCCCATAAACCAACACAGAGCTGCTCCTTCAGAGTAGAGGGGAATATCTTCAGCTTCTGGGGGTCGGTAGTGTAATCATACCCCTTACATAAAACATTGAATTCAAAAAGGAATGCATGAGGATCCTCTGAAGTTAGCCCATGAAAGGTAGGAATATTCTGTAATGGAATAGCTTTCATGGGGGCATTGACAACTATATCAAAAATAGGGTATTATAATGTAGCCTGTCTGAGGCTGTCACGGATTATGAGCCATTTGGTCAAAAATATGACAATATCCTTTAGGGATTTCTGGAGCTGGAGATATGTTCCTGGGGGGGTTAGAGGAGAATTTTAGAATGATTTTAATAGCACTACCTTGGTTAAGAATACTGGGTGTCCTCTGTTTAGCTACTACTTCCGAATATTTGGGTTCCTGATGATTTAATGTTTTCATCACTACCTGTTTGTCCTTCTCCTTCACGGAGATTGCAAGAATTCCCTTCTTGTAAAGGGCTAAACTGCAAATTTTCAGTGTTTTGAAAACTCTCTTCAGACCCTTTAGTCTTGTTGTGAATCTCAGTGTCAGCTATATAGTAGGATTTCTTGTAGAAATGATTCGAGGTCCTACTGATGACTGAGACTCATCTTTCCTTATGATTTTGTCAATGAAGGTTGATCGTCCAAGGGTCACCGATCTCTTGGGTTTTTCAGATCTAGGTGGAGGAATTAAATGTTTTTCTACTCTTTTCTTCTTAGTCATTCATATAGAAATTCAAACATTTATTTCTACTTTAATTCCTACGCAATTTTGCTGAAAAGTGAGCAAAGGAGCAAGAACTTTACTTGCTCGTATGCAGGTTCTTACCTTTCGTTTTAATACCCAATTCTTTCACAGCAAACAAACATCAAACATTTATTTCTACTTCAATTCCTACACAATTTTGTTGAAAAGAAGGCAAGGGAGCAAGAACTTTACTTGCTCTTACTTAGGTTCTTACCTTCCGTTTTTAATACCCAATTATTTCAAAACAAACAATTATCAAACATACATCACCTTCTATGAAATGGAAACACTCTTGCCGGCAACAACACCAAAATGTTGGACGCATATAAGGTGTCTTTTAGAACTCCTAAATGCCTCACATTGATTATCGACCTAGGTAAGTCTTTTTGTTTCAAGAGTGTGCACAATATGTGCAAGTGATGAAAACCGTTATATCTACAGAGAGTAATGCTTTAAGATATCTTATTAATTTCAATACAAGAGTAAATGGATCAAACCATAAATATCAAACTTGTAACTTCAAGGAAATTAACCTATTCAAGCACCAAAACTCAATCTTATTAAAAAATTCCTAATTGCAATTACATCAACTGAGTGCACCGTAGCGATAAGAGAGCTCTTTCAGTTGAATCTAAACTTTTGCATAAAATTAATATGCTTGATCTAACCAATAACACTCTGGCTTTCAATTAACAAAAAATGATTCTTACCTAATAATTAAATCAATCTACGACATAAATAAATGAAGCCAATCAACAGAAATAAGAATTAATGCAGTGAATACACAAACTTCAACACTAGTGAAAGTAAATCAATCATAAAGCTGTGGTAGACCCTGTTCAGTGGGAGATTTGCGAGATCGATTCTGGTGGTGAAAGAGGATGGCGAGTGGTGGAAAGATAGAGATCGAGAAATTTAATGGTTAGAGTTTTGAGTTGTGGAAATTCAAGATAGAGGATCTATTGGTGGATAAAGATCAGTGGATTGTAGTAGATCCAAGTACTAAACCAATGGGAGTGACCGATGAAGAATGGAAGAAGTTGGATCAGAAGGCAAAGAGCACAATACAATTGTGTGTCTCAGATTCAGTATTGCTGAATGTATCAGGGGAAGCTATAGCAAAGGCTTTGTGGGACAAGTTAGGGACTTTGTACCAATCTAAGTCTCTGGTGAATAAATTGTTCCTGCGGAAAAAGTTGTATAACCTGAGGATGAAAGATGGAGACTCGGTGACAAAGCATTTGAATGCATTTAATACTATGGTAAGTCAGTTAGCATCTGTTGATATTAAAATTTCAGAAGAATATAAGTGCATCAGTTTGTTGTGTTCTCTACCAGATTCATGGGATAGTCTCGTTATTGCAATAGGTTGCAATGCAACTGCATTGCATTTTGATGAAATAGTCTCATCCTTGTTGACAGAGGAGATGAGACGGAAAAATATGGAGAGCTAGAATGGTGATGCCTTGTTTGTACAAGGACAGTCCCAGAACAAAAACAAAAATAAGTCATCGATTGGGAGATCTAAATCTAGAGGGAGATCTAGATATCCAGGAAATCTTGTAAAGGTGGTGTGCTAGAAATGTGGAAAGGAAGGGCACTTCAAAAGGGACTGTAAATCTAAAGCTCCTAATAAAGGAAAGGGATCTGATGATGCTCCTTCTGCAGAGGAGAAAACCACCTGAGATGAAGGAGGGTATGTGTACTTGGCTTCTTCAAGTACACATGTAGATCATGAGGCATGGTTGATTGACTCAGGTGCATCCTTTCACTTCACTCCCCATAGAGAGTGGTTCCGCAAGTATGAGAAATATGATGGTGGCGATGTCTTCTTAGGGGATGATAGGAAGGCTAGAATCTTTGGTCATGGAAAAGTAAAGTTGAAGTTGCAAGGTGGAAGGGTTAGAACACTTCCAGGTATTCTGCATATTCCTTCATTGGCTAGAAATTTGATTTTTGTAAGCAAGTTGGATGATGTAGGTGTAAAAACAGTGTTCAAGAAGGATACCTACAAGATGGTTCGGGGAGCACTGGTATTGATGCGGGGAGATTGGATTGGAACTCTGTACAAGCTGCAAGGTAGCATTATTGTTGATGGGTACAATAGTTCTGTGGTTCCTGAAAGTGGAGCAGAAAACCTAGTGGTCTCTGGAGAGAAGACCATGCTGTGGCATCAAAGGCTTGGACATATTGGAGAGAAGGGCCTTCGAATACTTCATGGTAAAGGTATGGTAGAAGGTATGAGTAATAGCTCTCTGGATTTTGATTTCTGTGAAAATTGTGTATATGGGAAGCAAAATCGGGTGAGTTTCCCCTCTGCTGGTAAGAGGACGAAACAAATATTAGAGCTTGTGCATAGTGATGTGTTTGGACCTGTGAAAGTTCCATCACTGGGTAAGTCTGTGTACTATGTATCATTTATAGATGACTTCTCAAGGAATACATGGATATATTTCCTTAAGAAGAAATCTGAAGTCTTTGACTGGTTTAAAGAATTTAAGGCTCTGGTGGAAAATCAGACAGAGAAGAAGATAAAGGTGCTGAGGACAGATAATGGTGGAGAATTTTGCAGCAAGGAATTTGAAGAATTCTGTAAGAAGTGTGGTATAGCACGACAGAAGACTACTCCATATACACGTCAGCAAAATGGAGTCGCAGAAAGAATGAACAAGACGTTGATGGAAAGGGCAAGAAGCATGCTCAGTGGTGCCGGGTTAGGACAGGAATTCTGGGCAGAGGCGGTGAATACTGCATGTTACTTGGTCAACAGGTCACCTTCATCAGCATTGGAGGATAAGACTCCACAAGAAGTATGGACTGGTAAGAAACCCTCTCTTTCACATCTGAGGGTATTTGGATGTGATGCATATGTACATGTTCCAAAGGAGAAACGAACCAAGTTGGATAGTTAATCTGAAAAGTGCATCTTTATTGGGTATAAGGATGGTTTAAAGGGTTATAAGCTTTGGAACCCAGTAACAAGGAAGGTTGTGTACAGTCGAGATGTGGTGTTCAGAGAGGTGAAAGATGTTATTAAACATGAATTCCAACCAAAGGACCTGTGAAGATAGAGTTTGAACTAGAGGAGGAAGAATCAGACTCTGTAGTAGAGGAGGAATCAGAAGATGAAGAGCCACAAACTCCGGCTGCGAGAAGATCAGCTCGAGAAAGAAGGCAGCCAGAAAGGTATAGTCCATCTGCTTTCTGTTCAAACTTTGCTTTGTCTATTACTGATGATGATCCTAGAACTGTGAAGGAAGCAGTGGATTCAGAGAATGGAAAACTCTGGAAAGGGGCCATGGTTGATGAAATGGCATCTTTGCACAAAAATGAGGCTTGGGATTTGGTGGAGTTGTCGGCTGGAAGGAAACCCATTGGAAGTAAATGGGTGTTCAATAAGAAGACAAATTCAGAAGGGAAGGTGGAGAAATACAAAGCTCGATTGGTAGCAAAAGGTTATTCCCAGGTGCCGGAAATTGATTTTGGTGATATTGTTTCTCTTGTTGCCAAGGTAACTTCTATTAGATTAATTTTATCTGTTGCTGCTGCTTTTGATTTTGAGGTAGAACAGATGGATGTGAAGACAAAATTTCTTCACGGGGATTTGGAAGAGGAAATATACATGAAGCAACCTGAAGGCTTTGCGTGAAGGGTAAGAAAGAACTAGTATGCAAGTTAAAGAAGTCTCTGTATGGGTTAAAACAGTCACCAAGGATGTGGTATCAGAAATTCGAATACATTTATACGGGGACTTGGCTTCACCAGAAGCAAAGCCGATCATTGTGTGTATTTTAAATTAATTGGTGACCGTG